>CM057007.1:91917163-92047159 GCA_029891345.1 Dryococelus australis | reverse complement strand
TTGCTCTGTGTGTGTTCGCATCTAGTACTGCTCTGTATGTGTTCGCAACTAGAAATGCTCTGTATGTGTTTGCAACTAGTATTGCTCTGTATGTGTTCGCAACTAGTATTGTTCTGTATGTGTTCGCAATTAGTGTTGCTCTGTATGTGTTCGCAACTAGTATTGCTCTGTATGTGTTCGCAACTAGTATTGTTCTGTATGTGTTCGCAACTATTATTGCTCTGTGTGTGTTCGCAACTAGCATTGTTCTGTATGTGTTCGCAATTAGTATTGCTCTGTATGTGTTCGCAACTAGCATTGCTCTGTATGTTTTCGCAACTAGTATTGCTCTGTATGTGTTCGCAACTAGTATTGCTCTGTGTGTGTTCGCAACTAGTATTGCTCTGTATGTGTTCGCAACTAGTATTGCTCTGTATGTGTTCGCAACTAGTATTGCTCTGTATGTGTTCGCAACTAGCATTGTTCTGTATGTGTTCCCTTCTAGTATTACTCTGTATGTGTTCGCAACTAGTATTGTTCTGTATGTGTTCGCAACTAGTATTCCTCTGTATGTGTTCCCAACTAGTATTGTTCTGTATGTGTTCGCAACTAGCATTGTTCTGTATGTGTTGTCAACTAGCATTGCTCTGTATGTGTTCGCAACTAGCATTGCTTTGTATGTGTTCGCAACTAGTATTGCTCTGTATGTGTTCGCATCTAGTATTGCTCTGTATGTGTTCGCAACTAGCATTGCTCTGTATGTGTTCGCAACTAGCATTTCTCTGTATTTGTTCGCATATATTATTGCTCTCTATGTGTTCGCATCTAGTATTGCTTTGTATGTGTTCGCAACTAGCTTTGCTCTGTATGTGTTCGCAACTATCTTTGATCTGTATGTTCGCAACTAGCATTGCTCTGTATGTGTTCGCAACTCGCATTGCTCTCTATGTGTTCGCAACTAGTATTGCTCTGTATGTGTTCGCAACTAGTATTGATCTGTATGTTTTCGCAACTAGCATTGCTCTGTATGTCTTCGCAACTAGCATTGCTCTGTATATGTTCGCAACTAGCATTGTTCGGTATGTGTTCGCATCTAGTATTGCTCTGTATGTGTTCGCAAAACGGAAGGAGAAGCTTAGGTCGCCACACATTAGTGCTCCACAAACTGGGCTGTACCATCGTCAGCAATAGAACATAGGTTAATTATCGAAGGAATCTTGCAGTGTCAAAATGCATGGTATAAAATACCATAAGTTAATTGGTGACTGTGATTTAAGGGTTCACAGAAAATTGATTGTATGCTTTATCCCACACTTACATTTAAAAAAATTGAATGTCTTAAGCATGTTTTACGAAATTACACAATACACGTGAAGTGTGCCAAAATAACAAACTGGAAGATGTGCACTTAAGTAATAATGTTCTCAGCAAAATATCAAGACCGATAACAGCTATAGTTCCAGCAATTGAGCACAGGAAAAATCTAATCACTATTTTCGGACGCTTGAGTGTTGCAGAGTTTAAAAAAAAAAATACATATTGAACAGTGTTCCGTTTCGGTTACTATTCGAGCTGCAACGAGAAAATAATTTTCTGTGATGGTTCTTCTAAACAGGGAGAAGTAAATATTTTGCCATTGTAGAATGAAACATGTATTTTCGACGAACTACAATGTGCAGTTCATCGTGTTGCGAATAATACCTCCAGTTAGATCTAAGATGTCGACAACAATGTTCCAGAGCTTTTCAATTCAGCTGTTGCTAAAACATTCGGAAGAAAGAAAAGTAAATTTTTCTTATTGTGTGTCTCACCAGACAAAGATGTCATCCAACGGCTGTATTCATTAATATCTAATCAGGATTGCACAGCCTCTTTTACAAAACCTCGGTTAAGAAAAGTCCATTGTTTCACACGAAAATATGTAATAAAAGGTGCAAGAAAAGGGTTATAAATAGCAACTGTTGCCATCCTTGCTTTAAAGGAAACAAAAAGAACAGTAGACCCAATTATTGCAAACCAAAATGTTACTATGTTCTTGGTGCAGCGATAATTCAAGAAGACATACTTGAAGCAGAATTTTAAAAAAGGAAAACTGAATTTTTCCTAGGACTGCGAAATGAAGACAGGAATAATGTTGTATGTTGGTGTTGAGCGCCGTGGGGACTAGTGAAGAGGACAGAAGCTATGCTATAGTGGCAGTCGAGCGGTGGCCACGTATCAGTCACCCAAAATGGGCCGACAAGATAATCTTTGTAGTGGAGCATTCTGCTAACTCTGGTCGTATTGTTTTCGGCTGATATCTGAAGAATGCTGTGGATTCCTGACCTCATTCTCTCAGCCTAACTCGGGAAGTGTTGAACATTCTAGATGGTCAAGGCTAGACAACAAATGTTTCAGCAGATCCCCGGGCTGGCAGTTGGAGTTGGAGTAGATAAATGAATGAATGGCTGAGTTCCGAGTGATAGAGGAACGAACAGCATGGCCAGCAATGGGGAAAGTATGTCAGCGGCTTTTAGTATCAAGAATCGAAGCACGCGACTGGCAGGCTGGACTATTGGACTAGATGCGTGAGTGAAACACTTTATAAATAATTGAAACAGATAGACTGACCATGCACTAGTAATGGGTACGAGTTAATTGACTGTAACCAACACAAACAATTAAGAAGGATGTTTATAATAATTGAAATAGACATTAAATGTTGAGCTCACTGTTAAAAGAAGCGTTAAATTAGAGACAGATAACTAAATGTTGTATACAGTAGCAGAGTGAATAAATTAGAAATCAATTTAGTTTCTCTCTTTTAATTATGCTTTATTATTAGGATCTCCATCCCTTACGAACTCAGATACGTCCCACATGCGTCCTCGTATGTAACAATAATATAGAAAAGAGTACTCGAGAACAAAGTGATTCTTATTGCTGAAGAACTCACCGCAGTAAAAACTCACTAATTTTTTTGTGAAATTTTGCCACATTAAACCTTCAATTTCTTGTGCTTGCTACGTAGAAGAAATAAGATACCAAATTTTCAAGGGAACGCAAGTTCTTCGTGGAATTGACAAAACAACCTATTGCAATTGCACATTTTGCATCGGAAATGAATGCTGAAGTTGAGTCGAATGTCTGCTGTCGCTGCAGCTACCAGCACCTTACCAGGCGCTGGCAGCCGCTGCAGCTACCAGCACCTTACCAGGCGATTCTGCACTCTGATTGGAGAGTGCACCGCAGCGGTCGTACCTCGAAGACCTCAGTTACGAGTGCGACCTCAGGGGCCAAAGAGAGTGTTTGTGACGTGAACAGGAAAGTGCAATTGACGAGCAAGCCACGTGTGCTTGCGTGCACTTGTCTTTAAAGGAGACCCTGCAAAATTGGGCCTAAGTGTAATCAAGCTAAAATAAGAAACACTCAAGGATACCCGTTTACGAAATGGCAAGTTTTAAGAAGCCCTACAATGTTTTGATGCCCCCACGGGCTTAAATTGCAGTGTTTTACATTTTCTATCATTTGTAATTTTCACGTGTTTTACCCTCATTTCGTTTCAGAGAGAGAGAGAGTAATATTATATTAAAGGGTTCCACTGCCAAGGGTAATGGTTTTTGTAAGTTTTGTAGCATTTGAAGTACTGTGGATGTGTTTTCTGGAGTTTAAGAGTGTAAGAAAATAGTCCGCGCGGCTGGCCTGCCCGCCAAACCTCGGCCGGCATGAACACGAGACAGTTATTCATACCGTGGTGTCTCGAGGAGTTGGTTGTGCTGACCAATGGGGTGGCGTTTCGCGTGCTTGGGCGGCGTTTCATCTTTGCTCACTAATCACTTCACAGCAATAGACATTAATTTACCGGAACCTTTGTGTACTTCGCAACCTTCCAAGATTCTCTACTCCTTCCTTCCCGTGGAATAGCATCGCCGGAAAGGCTTCGTGACTTCTTTCTCGCCTTCGGACCTTTTGTACAATGTCACTCTGCCGGCTGGTTAACCCCGGCACCGTGTATAAGTTAGCTTCCTGGAGGAGGTATTAAAAATTTCCAGTGATTCAACATAAAATTGTGTGCATTCTCATTCAGGTTGCCTACGGGGCATAGAGGTGTGGGCCTCCACCTTTCACACCAATCATTAAGGGTAATGTATCAGTGTTTTGTATTATATGTCAGTGTTTTTATCTACATAGAACTAATTATCGGTGTGTGAGACGCCCCAACATCTCACTGCGCAGGTTTTCAGTAACATAACTGTTGTTGTATTAATCACGATGGTCAGAGCACTGGGAGGACACCACCTGTAGGTCGTCGACACATGGCCCGGAGAGGAGAAGAGTCTGCTCTACGCTAACTAGTTGGTATTTCACGCCATTTACCTGGCGCCCGTCATCTACAAGTAGAAGAGTTGGTAAGAATCTATGGAACATTTACCTGTCCTGCTCCCAACTATAATTTACACCATTTTGCTCCACTACCTTGCCGTCTGTTTCTAGCAATGTAAGATGGAACCCTATAACTGAAAGAAAATCATAATTACATTTATCATGTCCAGGGTATTTTGCATATTACTGGATGACAAGTATGCTACTTTGTCGTCTGGTCCCCATTTGGTATGACAGTGCAAACAAAAGAAATATACAGTTTTTTTGGAAAGATAAAATACTGCCGAATTTTTAAAAATTACAAAGGCCTTCTTCGGAAAATTGTTGATTTGCGTGTTTCTCGGAATTTATCAATACGTGACTCACAATACCTCATAGACGCACAGTTAAACCAACTTAATTAAGCTGAAGGCGCACCATCCATATAGGCTTCTTGGATGTGTAGAAATTTTACTAATTACAAAGAAAATATTTATACGTTAACAGTGCATGGATCAGAAGCAGAATTCATGTTAAAATTGTGTGTGTTCTTGGAATATTTTATAAACTGAAAGCCCTTTACCAAGAATATAAAAATAATATAACTTAGTCCCGATTCGTTGTGTAGGTTTATGTGTATTGTGCCTAAGTAGATTGTGTAGGTTTATGTGTATTGTGCCGAAGTAGATTGTGTAGGTTTATGTGTATTGTGCCTAAGTAGATTGTGTAGGTTTATGTGTATTGTGCCTAAGTAGATTGTGTATTGTGCCTAAGTAGATTGTGTAGGTTTATGTGTATTGTGCCGAAGTAGATTGTGTAGGTTTATGTGTATTGTGCCGAAGTAGATTGTGTAGGTTTATGTGTATTGTGCCTAAGTAGATTGTGTATTGTGCCTAAGTAGATTGTGTAGGTTTATGTGTATTGTGCCTAAGTAGATTGTGTATTGTGCCTAAGTAGATTGTGTAGGTTTATGTGTATTGTGCCTAAGTAGATTGTGTAGGTTTATGTGTATTGTGCCTAAGTAGATTGTGTATTGTGCCGAAGTAGATTGTGTAGGTTTATGTGTATTGTGCCTAAGTAGATTGTGTAGGTTTATGTGAATTGTGCCTAAGTAGATTGTGTAGGTTTATGTGTATTGTGCCTAAGTAGATTGTGTAGGTTTATGTGTATTGTGCCTAAGTAGATTGTGTATTGTGCCTAAGTAGATTGTGTAGGTTTATGTGTATTGTGCCTAAGTAGATTGTGTAGGTTTATGTGTATTGTGCCTAAGTAGATTGTGTAGGTTTATGTGTATTGTGCCTAAGTAGATTGTGTAGGTTTATGTGTATTGTGCCTAAGTAGATTGTGTAGGTTTATGTGTATTGTGCCTAAGTAGATTGTGTAGGTTTATGTGTATTGTGGCGAAGTAGATTGTGTATGTTTATGTGTATTGTGCCGAAGTAGATTGTGTAGGTTTATGTGTATTGTGCCTAAGTAGATTGTGTATTGTGCCTAAGTAGATTGTGTAGGTTTATGTGTATTGTGCCTAAGTAGATTGTGTATTGTGCCTAAGTAGATTGTGTAGGTTTATGTGTATTGTGCCTAAGTAGATTGTGTAGGTTTATGTGTATTGTGCCTAAGTAGATTGTGTAGGTTTATGTGTATTGTGCCTAAGTAGATTGTGTAGGTTTATGTGTATTGTGCCTAAGTAGATTGTGTAGGTTTATGTGTATTGTGCCTAAGTAGATTGTGTAGGTTTATGTGTATTGTGCCTAAGTAGACTGTGTATTGTGCCTAAGTAGATTGTGTAGGTTTATGTGTATTGTGCCTAAGTAGATTGTGTAGGTTTATGTGTATTGTGCCTAAGTAGATTGTGTAGGTTTATGTGTATTGTGCCTAAGTAGATTGTGTAGGTTTATGGGTATTGTGCCTAAGTAGATTGTGTATTGTGCCTAAGTAGATTGTGTAGGTTTATGTGTATTGTGCCTAAGTAGATTGTGTAGGTTTATGTGTATTGTGCCTAAGTAGATTGTGTAGGTTTATGTGTATTGTGCCTAAGTAGATTGTGTAGGTTTTGTGTATTGTGCCTAAGTAGATTGTGTAGGTTTATGTGTATTGTGCCTAAGTAGATTGTGTAGGTTTATGTGTATTGTGCCTAAGTAGATTGTGTAGGTTTATGTGTATTGTGCCGAAGTAGATTGTGTAGGTTTATGTGTATTGTGCCTAAGTAGATTGTGTATTGTGCTTAAGTAGATTGTGTAGGTTTATGTGTATTGTGCCTAAGTAGATTGTGTAGGTTTATGTGTATTGTGCCTAAGTAGATTGTGTATTGTGCCTAAGTAGATTGTGTAGGTTTATGTGTATTGTGCCTAAGTAGATTGTGTATTGTGCCTAAGTAGATTGTGTAGGTTTATGTGTATTGTGCCTAAGTAGATTGTGTATTGTGCCTAAGTAGATTGTGTAGGTTTATGTGTATTGTGCCGAAGTAGATTGTGTAGGTTTATGTGTATTGTGCCTAAGTAGATTGTGTATTGTGCATAAGTAGATTGTGTAGGTTTATGTGTATTGTGCCTAAGTAGATTGTGTATTGTGCCTAAGTAGATTGTGTATTGTGCCTAAGTAGATTGTGTAGGTTTATGTGTATTGTGCCTAAGTAGATTGTGTATTGTGCCTAAGTAGATTGTGTAGGTTTATGAGTATTGTGCCTAAGTAGATTGTGTAGGTTTATGTGTATTGTGTCTAAGTAGATTGTGTAGGTTTATGTGTATTGTGCCTAAGTAGATTGTGTAGGTTTATGTGTATTGTGCCTAAGTAGATTGTGTAGGTTTATGTGTATTGTGCCTAAGTAGATTGTGTAGGTTTATGTGTATTGTGCCGAAGTAGATTGTGTAGGTTTATGTGTATTGTGCCTAAGTAGATTGTGTATTGTGCCTAAGTAGATTGTGTAGGTTTATGTGTATTGTGCCGAAGTAGATTGTGTAGGTTTATGTGTATTGTGCCTAAGTAGATTGTGTATTGTGCCTAAGTAGATTGTGTAGGTTTATGAGTATTGTGCTTAAGTAGATTGTGTAGGTTTATGTGTATTGTGCCTAAGTAGATTGTGTAGGTTTATGTGTATTGTGCCTAAGTAGATTGTGTAGGTTTATGTGTATTGTGCCTAAGTAGATTATGTATTGTGCCTAAGTAGATTGTGTAGGTTTATGTGTATTGTGCCGAAGTATATAGTGTAGCTTTATGTGTATTGTGCGTAAGTAGATTGTGTAGGTTTACTTGTATTGTGCCTAAGTAGGTGTATATGCAGGCCTATAGAGATGTTGATGTTCCGTGATGTAAGGTGGTACTGGGATTCCTTTTCTTTCATTTAAACATTTTCAAGTGAGGGTAATATTGTTATGGCATATTTTATAGAGTATTGAATACACAAAGTAATCATTCACTGGACTGTAATACTTAGTCTACTTCATAAAAGTAACGTTAATAAGATGGTGTACTTTTTTTTAAATTGTAGCACGAAGTTTGTTTCTTTTTCTCATGGTTTGCGATGTAAGAAGCAAATATTTGTTCTTAATATACTACTGACATTTCTGTAAATATATTTCTATTGTTTTTATTCGCACATATATAATGCAGCTTAAGAAAGTGGCTGGTTTTCGCAAATTGTAATTGCTAGTGCATTCCGTAAAATGATAAAAGATGTGATCTAAATATATGATTATGATACGACATACTGCACTCAAGAGATTAGACATATATAGTTCAAAGTATAACATTGATCTAATTTTTTTCTAAACATATCCGTATATGATTTTAAAGGTTGGTTCAAAAATGGGAATATTGTAATAAGAAAACTGTTTTTAATAGCATACTAATTGACTGAAAACGAAAAAACGGATTATTGCTGTGGTTTCCTCAAGTATTAAATACCTAAGAATTGTGGCGTTCTCTACTAAGATTTTAAATTAAACACTGTATAATATCGTTATTTCCTCACAGTGCTGCATTTGCATTTATGTTTATAGTAATGGTTAATTTGGTAATGAACCTCAACATGACTAAATCTCAAGAATTTTAATTGTGTTTCTGAAGCAGGTATTTAATTTGTACTAGACAAATTTGTAAGGACGAGTTATATAGTTTACCATTTTTTCTAATAAAATTTGTTTGATACTATATATTTGTAAAGCTTATTTTCCATTTGCAATTGTTTCAGTAACGAATTTTTGAGATGTTTTAAAAAGACATTATTGATTGTAAGTGAATGTTCGCATCGACTACAGCCTGTCTTGTTCCCCGTTTTAGCCTACTTTGCTATGTAAATATAGGCTTATTAGATCATCTCCTCTCTCTCTCCCTCTCTCTCTCCCCCTGTGCGTGGGTGCATGCATGTGTGTTTGACTCTCTCTCTGTGTGAGTGTGTCCTTTTAAAAACTTTTGTACTCGTCCTCCGAGTTTCACCGATTGTACACTACTGCATGCATGTCACAGTTACGTATGTACACTACTGCATGCACTCGTCCACCGAGTTTCACCGTACTTGGTACACTACTGCATGCACCCGTCCACCGAGTTTCACCGTACTTGGTACACTACTGCATGCACCCGTCCACCGAGTTTCACCGTACTTGGTACACTACTGCATGCACCCGTCCACCGAGTTTTCACACGTACTGTGGTACACTACTACGCATGCACTCGTCCACCGAGTTTCACCGTACTTGGTACACTACTGCATGCACTCGTCCACCGAGTTTCACCGTACTTGGTACACTACTGCATGCACTCGTCCACCGAGTTTCACCGTACTTGGTACACTACTGCATGCACTCGTCCACCGAGTTTCACCGTACTTGGTACACTACTGCATGCACCGTCCACCGAGTTTCACCGTACTTGGTACACTACTGCATGCACCCGTCCACCGAGTTTCACCGTACTTGGTACACTACTGCATGCACTCGTCCACCGAGTTTCACCGTACTTGGTACACTACTGCATGCACTCGTCCACCGAGTTTCACCGTACTTGGTACACTACTGCATGCACTCGTCCACCGAGTTTCACCGTACTTGGTACACTACTGCATGCACTCGTCCACCGAGTTTCACCGTACTTGGTACACTACTGCATGCACTCGTCCACCGAGTTTCACCGTACTTGGTACACTACTGCATGCACTCGTCCACCGAGTTTCACCGTACTTGGTACACTACTGCATGCACTCGTCCACCGAGTTTCACCGTACTTGGTACACTACTGCATGCACTCGTCCACCGAGTTTCACCGTACTTGGTACACTACTGCATGCACTCGTCCACCGAGTTTCACCGTACTTGGTACACTACTGCATGCACTCGTCCACCGAGTTTCACCGTACTTGGTACACTACTGCATGCACTCGTCCACCGAGTTTCACCGTACTTGGTACACTACTGCATGCACTCGTCCACCGAGTTTCACCGTACTTGGTACACTACTGCATGCACTCGTCCACCGAGTTTCACCGTACTTGGTACACTACTGCATGCACTCGTCCACCGAGTTTCACCGTACTTGGTACACTACTGCATGCACTCGTCCACCGAGTTTCACCGTACTTGGTACACTACTGCATGCACTCGTCCACCGAGTTTCACCGTACTTGGTACACTACTGGCATGCACTCGTCCCCACCGGCCCCGCACACGCTGCACTCGTCACCGAGTTTCACCGTACTTGGTACACTACTGCATGCACTCGTCCACCGAGTTTCACCGTACTTGGTACACTACTGCATGCACTCGTCCACCGAGTTTCACCGTACTTGGTACACTACTGCATGCACTCGTCCACCGAGTTTCACCGTACTTGGTACACTACTGCATGCACTCGTCCACCGAGTTTCACCGTACTTGGTACACTACTGCATGCACTCGTCCTCCGAGTTTCACCGTACTTGGTACACTACTGCATGCACCCGTCCACCGAGTTTCACCGTACTTGGTACACTACTGCATGACACCAACCTTTATACCTTTTCAGCCATGCCAGACATTTATCATAAAAATGGTAGCCAGTTAAAAATTAGGAGTGTTATGCCATTTCTTTAGAACTATTTAATTTATGTAAACAATATCGGTTCAGTCCAGGTACAAAAATAAAGCATTAATTTCCGAAAATTTATATAAAATAGCACAACTTGAGGAATTTGGTATACCAGCAGTGCTATGTCATTAAACTATACACTCGTATGATTCCATTACAACACATATTTCCAAATTGGTGGCCATGTAAAATGTAAGTAATTATACTGTTTATACTAAAGAATAATTTATGTATTTTAAACCAAACGCTGTGTGTAGGTAGTATCAAAGCAAGCTATTTATTATTTTATTATTATTTTATTTTTATGCAATTTGGAAGACAACACAACCTGGAGCGGGAAGAATTTTTTATGCGTTTCAGAAACTAGCGAATCAAATCCACTTAACTAACACGCCAGTTGTATTTTTATTGATGTTATGAATCAGATAACTTATTAAAATTATATGTTGCTAACTTTTAAAATGACTGACAAGTTAAATTTTTGTAACACGTCCCACGTATTCGAAACAGATAAACTTATTTGCATGCACCTGCAAATTTGGCGGTTACGATTATGTACTCTAAAATTAAAAAATTTCTAACGTTGTTGGTGGGCTAGGTTTCAATATGTCTATTGACATTAAATAACTTAATGTAACATTTGATTAGCTTCTCTCTGCCGTTTCCCACCACATTTGGCATGTAAACACTATGGAACGTCATCTTAAATGTTTGTTAAATGGTTGCTTATTTTTAAAATGGCGTTATCCTTGTATGTTCGATGCTATACATCTGGTATAATTAAAGCAATTTAACGTAGTGCGCTGAAGTTTCTACCGTATGCACTAAATGAATTAAGTAATATATTCAATCGGACACCATTTTTGATGGCACTGTAGCAAAACTTTTTATAAACTTATCCAATATAATAAGTCGACGATCTCTGTCTGTCTGTTTATCCGCCTTTAATACCTCTAAGTCCCATGAAACTCAACAGAAGTTCTTCAAATATTGCAGAGCGAATCCTCAGGGTTAAATACAGGTCAAGTTCGAATTTCAGCAAGATCAGATTACGCAATCATTATTTTTTACCTTAAAAATTGATTTTCAATTACTTTTTTTCTATTAAAAGTTTTGTATTAATGCATAGAGTATATTGCATAAAGATATAAATGTAATGGAATATCATTTTTGTTTACTTTAAATGTCTCGCTTCAATGCTGAGTTAAGTGGAGCCTTAGTGGCTCATTTGATAGAGAGATTCCAAGTGGGGCCGCAGTCGCTCAATGGATAGAGCGATTCCAAGTGGGGCCTTGGTGGCTCTGTGGATAGAACTATATCAAGTGGGGCCGCAGTGGCCAAGTAGATAAATATATGTCAAATGTGGTATTAGTGGCACATTGGATAGAGAGATTACAATTGGGGCCGCAGTGGCTCAGTGGATAGAGCGATTCCAAGTGGAGCCGCGGTGGCCTAGTGGATAGATATATTTATATACTATCTGACCCGACAGACATCGTTCTGTCAAAAGCTATTGAACTGTGGCAGTCCTATAAACTTATCTTTTCTGGTCAAGTTCTGGTGTCACCAGAACAGATAAGTTTGTGATACTATACAGTCACAAATGTGTAATTTAAATAAAAAAAATACATATAAACGTATTTCAGAGTGATCACTTTATTTACTGACTATCAAATAATTACCGTGATGTTAACAATACATCTGCATAATGTTAATAAACTTTTCTATGTATTTTTAATGTCATAATCATAAACAACAACTATTTACAAAATTCAGTTTTATATTTCGTACACTGCAATACTTAAGTAATATTGTGTTAAATGATATTTTCATTGTAATGCTTTATGGTACACAATATTTTTTGTTTGATTACCTGGCGCGTAAACAAAGAAAGCTGATGGTTTTCAAACACGGGAACAGGCGACATACAATTGGCCATGCAAGAAACATGGGTTTTCAAGATTAATGCCGCAAACACTCAATGACTGCCCCTGGGATTTATTTATGGTCATAGAGAAAGCAAGCCGCACTGGAAACTGCAGTCGTTTAAATTCAAATGGTATGTCAGTTGGAATCATTGGGATGCGAGGTATCAAAACGTCTTCTCCTTTATACTTTCCCTTTAGAATGGTTGCTTCGATCACGTTGTTCAGTAATTTTTTCACCGCTAGCCGTGTGCCGTTACAAAGACGCGGTTGGTTGATATTTCGCAACATTATGATCAACGATTCGACCTTTAATTGAAGATTGTGAGGCGGCAATCCTGGCAAATCCAGCGAGTTCAAAAATTCGGGTGGATAGTTGACATCATCTTATTTAGTAGCGGAATCAACTGATTTGTATGTCCTCAATTCACCGGCAATTTCATTTTGAATTTAGAAATTTAATTCGTTTACATCCATGTTTTTGACAGCCAATATAGTTCGTTCGCTCAACCAAATATGATCTCTGTAATTTTGAGCAACGTTTGGAAACACCTTTTGAATGAGATCGGTTTTTGATTCAGTAAACTGAAAAAAGATTGTCAGGAAAGGTAATGCAGCCAGTCAAAACGTCTGAAGGGAATTTTTCATTACCTATGTCAATGAATTGTTTTGAAAATATTTCTCCAGATCGATCATTTTGCAACTCGACACGCATATTCTTGCTTAAATTTAATATCTTGACATGTTTCCACAAAACGGAGGCCTTTAAACATGCATTAAGTTCATTAGCTGGCGTTGACCGTGGAATCACTGGCAATATTTTACGAAAATCTCCTACTAACAAAATCATCGCACCACCAAATCGGTTTTGATTGTTCCGCAGATCTTGCATGGTTCGGGCTAATGTCTCCTAAGACTTGTTATGTGCCATCGTGCATTCATCCCACACTATCAATTTACATTACTGCTAAACCTTTGCCATTGCAGAGTTCTTCGAAATGTTGCAGATCGGAGTTTCGTTACTTTGCATATTCAACGGCAATTTTAGCGCTGAATGGGCTGTTCGACCGCCCTCCAAATATGTAGCTGCAATGCCTGATGAAGCAAATGCGTGTGCAATTTCATCGTGTGAGTGAATTGTTGCTAAAATTAATTAAATCAAAAAAGGTTTTCCTGTACCACCAGGAGCGTCCACGAAGTAAATCCCTCAGTTCCATCATTTACAACTTTCATAAGAGTATCAAATACATACTTCTGTTGTTGGTTCAACAGCGGAAGATTTATTCGAACTGATTCTCTTAAAGCATCGAGATCGTACATATTTTTGCGTTGCAACTCTTTATTAAAAGCGTCGTGCATTGGGCGATTGGGCGCGGCCATGCCTAATTCAGATAATATTCTATTTATTTTGTAAGCTTCAGTCCATTATTTAGGCACTGTTTCAAACTACGATAATGTAGTACATATTTTTCTTTTTTATGTAATGTTGTTAATAGTTCAGACACATTGGTACCTGGAACTAACTTATATTCTGGACAAAATAGAAGATCTTTGTGTAAATTATTTAGATTTCGCGGATATTCTAAATAAACTTCTAATATATAACCAAACTCAGAATCGTTTTTCATATTTAATGTTTTTTTCACTCCAGTAATCTAAGTCATATAATGCCAAGTACACCCACTCGAAACCTCCACATGGTAAATGCCGCGACATTACCCAACCATATAATGCCAAGTACACCCACTCGAAACCTTAAAATGGTAAATGCCGCGACATTACCCAACCATATAATGCCAAGTACACCCACTCGAAACCTCCAAATGGTAAATGCCGCGACATTACCCAACCATATAATGCCAAGTACACCCACTCGAAACCTCCAAATGGTAAATGCCGCGACATTACCCAACCATATAATGCCAAGTACACCCACTCGAAACCTCCAAATGGTAAATGCCGCGACATTACCCAACCATATAATGCCAAGTACACCCACTCGAAACCTCCAAATGGTAAATGCCGCGACATTACCCAACCATATAATGCCAAGTACACCCACTCGAAACCTCCAAATGGTAAATGCCGCGACATTACCCAACCATATAATGCCAAGTACACCCACTCGAAACCTCCAAATGGTAAATGCCGCGACATTACCCAACCATATAATGCCAAGTACACCCACTCGAAACCTCCAAATGGTAAATGCCGCGACATTACCCAACCATATAATGCCAAGTACACCCACTCGAAACCTCCACATGGTAAATGCCGCGACATTACCCAACCATATAAATTATTCGCATCGAGATAAGCTAACTAATTTGATTTTTGATTTGAGTTATAATATTCCAAATATTTGTAATTTGATATAACATATCGCTTACAAGATTGTGCAATACCATCTCGAATTCCTTTTTCAATAATTAAATTCATATCATAATTACGTAATAATTCTAGCGATTGTTTAGTCATTTTCAACATTGTATCGCGTGATAAACTTGGTGCTGTAAAGTACCACGCAGGGTCTATACCATAAGAATTTATACATGTGTTTCTAAAATTTTCGAATATTTCTGCTAACAAAAGTGCATCACTTAAAAAATATAACTCATAATATTCACCAAGATTGTTTATATTAATTTGGTTCCATATATTTTTTGCATGTTCGTATCAGATATACTATTTTCATTTAATTTAGCGTAAAATTCACTATTTGGGGAAAGATGAGTTTCGTTAAATTTTTTAAAACTATCTATATTCGTAAGGGTAAACACCTTTTTTAATAACCAAATCTATTTTATCTTCTGGATTTTTTTTGTGTGTGTTTCATTTTTCCTTAGTTTAATTTGACGATGATTTATCTAAACTATTAGCCATAAATTTGAATGAGTCTATGAAGCACATCTTCAAATTATCTTTTTTTTTTTTTTTCAAAAGTTATAAACTTTTCTTCATTATTAGCAAGTAAATCCATCTTTTTATCATCATAGTCTAACTCTTTAATGAATAAATGAGAATCATGACCAGCTAAGTTATGAAAATTTATTGGTACAAAATTTGGTAATTTTAATTGTTTATTACAATTGTAGCATGTTGGCTTAGTAATTTTCCACTTATATGATCATGGTGGCACATTTTTTTTATTGTCCTTAGAATATTCGCACTCGCATACAGTGCATTTTCTAGATTTATAGTAAAAAAATTTTTTTCTGTTAGTGGATGTATTGTCTCAATTTACGAATAAATTTGCCCAATTTCATCCACATCTCTCTTTATTGGCTCTATAAAACTTAAATGCACATCTGGTCCTCGATAATAGCAAAAACCAGAAGCTTCGTGTAGCTGATATTTCATTGTGTATGATGTATCATTCAACTTTAAATCAATGTTATTTATCTGCACATTTGTAAGATTATATTTTTCTTTGAGTATTTCTTTGTAGAGACCATTATCAATATCGTCCTCGGTTAAAACTGGATATTTTTTAATGTCTCTTGGATAATCTTTAAAATTGATACAAAATCGCCATATATTGTGAATGGAAATTTTGTAGTGTGTTTTATATTTTTAAACTTTATTTGTTCGCCTTTGGAAGGCAAGATTTTCTTCACCGGTTCATATTTGAGCAGTCTTCTCTGTGTTTTTAATTTCCGCCGAGAACAAATAATGAAGACAAATATTGCAAATATAAATTTTACTTTTATGTTTATTTTTTTGTGCTGAAAGCAACTTCGATAAATCTTTTGTCCATCAATAATGTGAGTTTTCGCCATTTTTGAAATAAAGTAAATTTACTTGTCGGTCCTTTTTATTTTTTGTAAGCTTTAGTGGATAAACATTGAATATATCATCAACTGAGTAAGGAAACAACAAATTGGTTTTTCATTTTTGGAATATCATAAATTTGTATAGGATATTGATACTTATCAAATGCTTTGTAAATGTTAAGACCGACATTTTTATAATTAGATACTCTTTGTGGGTCTTTTTCAGCAGGAAACAGTGCAGATTTTACTGCCCAAAGAAAACATTTCTGATCATTGTTCTTCACATTAACGCATGCTTTTTTATTCTTAATCACTTCTGGTAGTTCAATATATGATGATCCATTTATTGTATTATACTTATTTATTGCTAGTTGCAACCCAATCATGCTATATACTTATTTATTGCTAGTTGCAACCCAATCGTGCTATATACTTATTTATTGCTAGTTGCAACCCAATCATGCTGTATACTTATTTATTGCTAGTTGCAACCCAATCGTGCTATATACTTATTTATTGCTAGTTGCAACCCAATCGTGCTATATACTTATTTATTGCTAGTTGCAACCCAATCGTGCTATATACTTATTTATTGCTAGTTGCAACCCAATCGTGCTATATACTGATTTATTGCTAGTTGCAACCCAATCGTGCTATATACTTATTTATTGCTAGTTGCAAACCAATCATGCTATATACTTATTTATTGCTAGTTGCAACCCAATCATGCTATATACTTATTTATTGCTAGTTGCAACCCAATCATGCTATATACTTATTTATTGCTAGTTGCAACCCAATCGTGCTATATACTTATTTATTGCTAGTTGCAACCCAATCATGCTATATACTTATTTATTGCTAGTTGCAACCCAATCATGCTATATACTTATTTATTGCTAGTTGCAACCCAATCATGCTATATACTTATTTATTGCTAGTTGCAACCCAATCGTGCTATATACTTATTTATTGCTAGTTGCAACTCAATCATGCTATATACTTATTTATTGCTAGTTGCAACCCAATCATGCTATTAATGGCCCAAACTGAATTACATTTTCCCATATTTTAAATTCGTGCAACTATTTCATATGTTATTTGGTTGTAAATTTTTTAGATGTCTCCTTCATTCAATATTGTAAATGTGTGTGAGTGGATGTCGTCGAATGTTCGTATCTCGACAGTTTTACTTTATATTATTATTATTTTGTCATTTGGAAAAGTTAAATTTGCGAAGTTTCTTTTTCTTTGTTCATTTTGATTATTGGCATAAGAGCTGTAATTAAATCAGCTTTTCTTAAATTATATATATTATTTATATTAAAGCTTTTAGCTTTAGTTCTTAATCCAGCAGCTGTTAGATCAAATAAGGTCTCTCGATAGCATTTTTAAGTTTATATTCCCTTTTTTGAATAATATTTGCAATAAGATGTAATTCATATAATTTTTTTATTTTCAATTCTCTACCTATAATTCTCAACTCCCACACTCTATTTTCTCTCAACTCACCCACTAGGTTGCTCATCTCCATATTTTAATATAATACATTTTATGATAATAAAAATTTATGAAGTGCTGAGTTTCACTTAGAATGTCCATTCTGTAAATGTGTGTTACTATTTTTATGCTCTTTTAGAGAATGGTTATACTCAAATTTTCCACATTCGCATTGCACGACTCATAATGTTGTTTAGCAAATTCTGTATAACATTTTTTGCGTGTGCTAAAATGCTTATCTATTGTGTTTTGTGAGATGCGAAATCATTGATATATTTATTCTCCCAGCATACTATGCAGGTTTTGCTTGAAGAATCACATTGTAAAATTTCATAAGTATTGTACAGTTTTGTATTTTTGTGTTTTTCTAAGTTTACATTGCAAACAGATTTTCCACATTCGCAAAGTACTAACTCTTTTTTAACTCATAGAGGCTTCTGGAATATTCATTGTAACGATTTTTACAGGTGCTAATGTTCTTATCTTTTGCGTGTTTACGGGATGGTTAACATTAAATGTTTAAAACTTCACAACATTTTTACATTGCTTGCTTATACTACTATTCTCCATTTTTATTTATAAAGAAACAAATTTTGTTAAGAAAAATAAAAATAAAAAAGTAAACGTTTTTATACAAACCATATTCATTGATAAACATTGTAAATATTTTGTATATTTTTAAGTGCCATTTTTGAAAAAAAAAAAAAAAAAAAAAAAAAAAAATTAAATTGCCACAAACAAAGAAAAAAATACTCGAAGCTGTAATAATTTTTTAAGCACTTCTTCTATTTGCTCCAGATATTCGCTCATTTCTCGAAGCTGTAATAATTTTTTAAGCACTTCTTCTATTTGCGCCAGATATTCACTCATTTCTCGAAGCTCATATTTGCCGCCAGTGTTACCTAAGAGTGGTAATTGTATTTTTTTTTGTAAATTTAAATGAAATGTGTGAACAAAATTTTTGAGCTCTTCAGATGCTTTATCTAATTTATAAGATGGCGGACTTGCGCCATCGCCACCTTTTAAATTATCGAACTGCAAGGAAAAATTGGCGACGTCATTACTATCTATAATGAAACAAATGTGTTAAAGAGAATAAAACAAACTTTAACTAATGCTTTAAAAAGTGCTTAAGAGAATTCTAGATAATGGGTAAAATTTCCATTTTTCATTTCCCACTTATAAGTTTCAAAGAATTTTTATCGAGGTATCCTGACATAGCACTATGGTAATGAAAATTTCAATTTATCATCTAGAATAACATTAATTTTTTTTTACCAAAATTAGATTCGTAAATTTCCAAATGTGTTGTCCAAAACCATTTATTATTTTCTGCATTTTGTAATTAGGTGAATTCAAGTGAATTGTTCAACTTGTTATGCAGAGAATCCATTAATTTTGTTTTGTGCTTATTTAGAAAGAAAAAATACTAAGAAGAAGAACAAATTTGTTGCTTAAATTTTATCAACATAAGCTGATAACCAAGGGTATTTGATTGTTTATTCATTATGGAATTGCAGGCGGTACAAGTATCCTGCACGCAAATTGTGACAATATTCAGAGAGATGTAGTAATTTTTTTTGTATATAGAGGAAAACTTATATAATTATTCTCGTTTTTACAAATATATTTTCTGCACTTTCCAAAAAAGAGAATCAGACGAAATAAAATTTAACTCCTTAAAAGATATATAATTATAGAAAAACATATATTTTTGAAAATATAGGGAGATGTGAATCACTCCTCCTTTACAAAATATGCAACCACACATATTATTTATAAATGAAATTGGTCTATATTTCATAAAACTATTTTTTTTAATTTTTCGTTTTCTTCATTAAATATATATATATATATATACAACATATTTCCCCACATACAAGATGGCCGAATCAATAGAAAAACAAATAGAGAACCAACAATTAGAAGATGGCAATAAAATTACTACATTATTTGATATAAGTAATTTCATTTTTAACAATAAAAAAATTAATGTTGTACTAGACAATAAAAATGAGCCCTGGTTTTGTGGTACAGAAGTTGCTGAAGTTTTAAAATATCAAAATATAAAAAGCACTCTTTATAAAATCGTTTCTCCAAAATATAGAGAAACTTGACTATAAATAGGTGTTATCCAAAATGGATACCACCTCTCTTATAACGAAGGCAAAGTAGTTTATATTAGTGAGTTCAGTTTATATGAACTTATTTTTAGTTCACATTGTCAAATTGCTAAAGTTTAAAAAAAATGGATATTTGATTATGTTATTCCTTCAATTAGAAAACACGGCGAATATAAGATTCAAAAAGACATAATGCAATTATTCAACGGTCAAATAAAACACATTTAAAAAATGAACGAAATTAAAGTTAATCATTCAAAAGATATAAATAAAATTAAAGATGGCCGTATTGAAAATTTGACAGAGACAGTTCATAGAGCTGTAGATGGAATAAATCGCAAAAAAAATAGGTTATTAGAGAAATAGCCCCTCATGTTGTACACAAACACAAAACCAAAATTTTAATCCAAATTTATTTCTTCTAAAATTACTTGATAATAATTTCGAAGTTTATTATTATGTTATAAGAACTCAAAGAAATTATGTTCAAAGACAATTGCTTAGAATTGGAGATATTCATCCAAATTGTGAAGAATTATTGAGATTTGAATATATTCCCTATTCTTTACATTTATACCAAAGAATGAAGGAAGCAATGAATGAAAGCAATGAGTTTTTGTATGACTATTTTAACATTGTCGGAAATAATTATACTCAACAACAATTAATTAATGATATAAATATTCTTAGTTGAATTGAGTAAGAAACAAATTTTTATTATAATATTCATTATGGTGTTTCAGAGTCTGTGAACGCAGGCTCTGGAAATATGAAAAAAATAAGATAAATTGTGTATTTTATTTATTATGGTGTTTCAGTAATTCCTTATACGTTATTTCAGGTCCTAAATATTTTGGACCAGGAATTATATCAAAAAATACTATATTAATTAATGAATTTGGTCTATATTTTATAAAATAATTGTGTTCAATTTTTCATTTTAAATATAAAAAGAATATATTTAATAAATACATTTCCTACTTACAAAATGACCGAATCACTAGAAAAAAACAATTCAAGAACCTACAACCAGAAGATAATAATGATTTAAATAATTAAATTTGTGACAATAAAAAAAGTATGTTGTGCTAGATCTTAACAATGAACATTGTTAAGTGGAAAAGATGTTGACGAAATTTAACAATATAGTAACACAACAAAAGCCATCATAGACCATGTTTGTGCAAACCATAAAATGTTTATAAAAACATAAAACCGAATAAATGTGTTTGAAATATTGGCAACACAAATAATATAAATAAAAAAGGATTAACACAACTACTGACAAAGTCTATAATAGCCAATAAAACTTTGGTAAAACAAATTTCTAAGACGCTTAATTTAAACATTAATGTTTTTGAAGAAGAAAAAGAAACCAAATATATTTCCCACATTATTAGTAGTTTTAAAAATTTAATTATAAACAGCAAAATAAAATAGACAATTATAGAATTGATTTATATTTTCCAGACATAAAATTTACTATTGAGTGTGACGAATTAAACCACATAGATATAAATATGAGTTATGAAGTAGAGAGACAAAAGTATATAGACACACAATAAAATGGAAAATTTATAAAGTTCAATCCTGATGAAATAAATTTAGTTGTAGCCGAAGTGGTTAGTCGTATTTTAGTTAATGTAATTAAAAAATTTTAAATTTACACTACATATGTTTTATTAATCCAAGAGTTGTGAGAATTATCAAAACACAACCACTTAAAATATATTTTATCATCTTCAGTTTTTAAATTTTTTCGAGCAAATATTCATCGGGATAGTTAGTTTTCATAATTTCGTATTCATAAAAACTAGCCATTAGTTCTTCTCCATTAATATTTTTAAATTTATTATTTGGCTCATCAAAATTTATAACTTTACAAATAGTAAACATTGCTGTTGACCAAATAGCAGTTTAACTTTTTAAAAAAATTATCATTAATTTGCTCACACGAACATCTCCAACTTTTCATTTTGGTTTAGTAAACATAAAATTTGTTTACAGAAAATTTTAAAATTTTATTTTTTAACTTCAATTTGCTTCATACCAATAGTGCTGTGCTTTGTGTTGTTGTAGTCTTTCACTAAATTATCCAATATATCCTGTAGTTGCTATTCAAAAATTATTTTTTCCACATTATATTTCTTAAAGTTGGATTAAATCTTTCAACAACACTAGCTTTTACATCAGAAAATGAAAAAATTATTTATATTATGCTTTTCCATAAGTTGTTTAAATATTTTTTTATAAAATTCTGAGCCATGTCGCTTAGTAAATTATTTAGTTATCTTTTCATCAAAATATTTTCTAAAGCATTTGCTACATTTTTTTCTGTTTTATCTTTGATTGGTAAAGCAAAAGCAAATTTTGAAAAAACATCGATAGTTGTCATAATATATTTGAAATTATTATTTATATGTGATATACCTTTCAAATTTCCAGTATCCATTTGTACAAGAAAAATTTGCCACAAATCATTAATTCCATACGAAATAACTCTTCTTCATGAAATTTTCTTTCGTGCAGGTTTATATAATTAATTGATTATTACTTCTCCCACATTGAGCAAATTTTTTTTTAAGGATGGTGACTTTTTAGAATTGCACAATGAGCATATACTTTTCTGGACTAATCGCCCATTTGTTGCTGTAATATGTTTTTGTAGTTCCCGGAATAACTGCCATACAGTTTTTGGATAAATTAACATTAACATCAAAAAACCATTTTATAAACAGTATAATCCAAAAAAAAGTAAAGAAATACTTATCATTATCTAAGTGAAAAATATTATTAGATTTATCCCACCTCGCATGCAAATAAATTATATAAGAATTTTCTTCCATGCATTATCAATATCTTCCTTAACTACTTCCTTAACAGTTTGAACAGTTTTAGCACAATAATACACAACTGATTGGCTTAAATCTAGTAATTTATCAGCTATATCCTTATCGAAATATCTTTTATTGAAAGTGTCTTTTCGATCCACAGGATCAGCCATATGTTATTAATTTTACGATCTTGAATAGAAACTAATTCTGTTTTGTAAACAAAAAATGTACTTAGTTGATCTGGTAAAGCAGAAACAATGGTATTATATTATATTAAAAATCTACATATGATTTTATATCAGAAACACCAGTGTTGTATTTTGATCTAACATCAGTTTTTAAAGCATAGTCAGAAACAATAGTTTATATTTTGAATCGTCATAGTTTTTAATGCACAATCAGCAACAATAATTTTATATATCGAATCTACATCGTTTTTTGATGCATAGACAGAAACAATAGTGTTATATTATGAATCTACATCTTTTTTTAATGTTTGTTTTGCATAATTTATTCGTTTTAAATAATCAGCAATAGTGTTATTGAATTGTAAATTTATATCTTCGTTTAGAGCATAATCAGAAACAATAAGCTTTTATTTTGAATCAACATAATTTTTTATTGACAGCATCTTTTTTATCTACAGGTTCGCCTATATTAACAATTCTTCGTACAAAAAATGAGACATACGAATCTGTGAAATCATAACAAGTGCTTAACTCACTTTGTAAACAAGAACCACTCGAATTGCATTTTAAATCCACATATTTTTTAAAAATCTTCAGCAATATTATCGAAGTTTTTATTTAAGGATTAGATTAGTGGTTTCCCGAATATATCAGTCATTTAATAACATAGAAATTATTTCGCTTAACTTAAATTATCTCGAAAAAAGGTGTAAAACGATTAAACATAAATGTCCACAAATAACGGAATCAAAATTCTGAATTATATCATCATTGTAATAAACCTTATTGTTTTTGAAATAATTAATTAAATTATGAAGAATTTTGCCTCAAAATAAGTCAAAGTAATAAACATATTAATTTTATTTAAAATAGCAAACCCAATGAGTGCCAGTATTCGTTGAAAAATTAAACCACAGCACATTCTTTTTAGCATATTTTTTGGTAGTTCGTCAATCATAAACATATTTCTGATATCTTTAAAATTAATTTTTTTTTTGCATTTTTTTTCAATATCTATATTGGATAATGGAGCAAAATTTCTTGACCTTCCTCTTTTTTTCGGAACTACACCACTACCAGCCTTGTTTTTCATTGCTAAATTGTGTCTCTGTTGTTCTTCTAATTTTTTTATTTTTAAAAATTTGTTCAACAAAGTTATAAATTGCACTAGCTCCCCCATCTATTGCGCCAAGAGCTCCTAAAGCTGCAAATAAAAAATCCTCCTTGATGTAAACCACTTCCAGTTTTTTCATTGGCTATTTTTTAACTGTTGGCAATGGTAAAGTTAATTTATATCTGTTTCCTTATTTCAAATTTCTATTTTTTTCTCATGTTGTTCTTTTGTTAAAATTTTATCTATACCCAAATCTCTTAATTGATCAATGGGTATATCAAAAGTTAAGTTTTTTATCTTCATTTAAAAGTTAAAAAAAATATATAAATAATTTAATAAATTTTATTGCCCCATTCTAATTTTCTTTTTGTAAATATTGTTGAGGCAACAGCTGTTGAAGCAATTTTTTTTCTCCGATTGGAGTTTCTTTATTTAGCATAATTTCTTTTGCTTCTTTTTGTAATATTTTATCAGATTCATGCCTGGATTATACATCTTTATGATATCTTTAAGCAATATCATGATATTTGCAATATTCCACTAGTTTATTCACCCCAGCATCTCCTCTGTATAATCTTTCATTTAATTTTGTAAATGGTCCACAATAATTATAACCTGGCAAATGCATTTCGGGCAATTTTAAATTGGTTAGCGCCCAATTTATCATTTAAAACTCTTATTGGACGTGGTATTCCTTTCTGCCTTTTCACAACAAACCCAGAAAATTTATTATTTAGCATATTCATTATGTTAACCTTTCCATTGTAATAATTTTTATTTCCAGCATTTTCTTCGCCATGAATAACTAGTAATCTGACATTTAATTTTCTAACATTATCAATCCAAATATATTATTATGGCAAATTATTCTATTTTTTTTATGACAGCTTCAATTTTCAGATCATCATCGCTGAAACCCTCCAGGCTATATTTTGCTTTCAAATTAACTTTTTGTGTATCTTCATAAAATTGTCTAATTATATCTGTATATTTCCACTTTTTACTCGAAGCAACATTCATTTTAGGATTATATTCTTCATATACTGCATTTGTTGCTTTAATAATTTATGCATATTATTTATAGTCCTTATTAGTAAATTTATTTTTGCGTGTGTTTTTCATTTATAAGATCAAATTTTTTACTTTATGTTAACAAATTAGTGAGGCCCTTTGTTAAATTATATTTTTTATACTTGACAAATAAAAATCACCATAAATTTTTACTTTTGTATCTCCAATTTCAAAACTTTGGCCAACTCCTCGTAAACCAAACTTATCAACAATAACACTAATATTTTCAGAAATATATTTCCCTAATAACATAGAAGAAATGTTTGTTATAGGTGGCAAAAATTTTTAATGGAGTAATACCCGTTGGTGATTTTGGGAGTAATTCTCTTTCAAAAGATGTTTCTTCTGGTGTTAGTGGATAATCTAAATTTTTTGTAGCAACAGGTACTATTGCTGTTATCAAATTTTTATTTTCTTCACTTGTTCTATTTTTTTGCCAGTATTTTGTAATTCACGAATTAATGGTAGATATTTTATTTTATTTTTTTAATATTCTACTTCTTGGCTCTGTTACAATTTATTTACTTCTCAATGAACAATTAAACTCGAGAAACACCCTCTGAATCCTTCATTTATATATATTTTTTACTTATAAATGAGTTATAAAAGCATTGAGAGTTTTGAGAGACAAATTTTTCCCCCAACTGATCAAACGAGGGGGAAATTAAATATTTAGAATAATAGAATCTAGTTTGATATTCTCATAGGAGATGGTATTTCGTTTCCAAACGATGCTTACCTTTTGGAAGAATAAGCTTAGTAAAGAGAGATAAAACTGGAGATGAGGCAAAATACGAAAATATTTATAATATTGTTGTTTGTTCTAATTTGTTTCCATTTCAGTTTTCTAGAATATCAATTTCAAAACAGGGACATATTATTGAGACTGTTAATAGGAATAACTTCACCAATGATGAATATTTTGCTAAAATCGCCAGGTGAACAAAATTATTTAGAGTCTAGTGGTGTTGATAATAAATTTCAAGTAAAATCTGTTCGTAGTGATAAAATAAATGAAATAATGTGTCCATTAAGATATTTGTTTGGCTTTATTCGCAATAATAATGAAATATACTGGAAAGGTTGTTATAAAATCAATTTTTTCCGAAATTCATCTCATAACAATTCTTTAATAATTTATGAAACTAAGAAATCAGATGGCACTAAAATTGTTAGATATTATACTGATCCAGGTATAATTTTATTAAAAAATTAGACATGTTGTGGCCCATTACTGAATTCGAATCTAACACAGCAATTACAATTAAAGTATATATATATATATATATATATATATATATATATATATATATACTAAAAACTCATGGTTTTTAAGTGTTGGCAATTTTTAGAAAAAGATGTTCCTGCTGGAACAACTGTTTCTAACTTTGATATGAAAGATCAGTTTAATAATATACAATTTGACATGCCTAACTTTGTAATTGAGAGTTTCCAAACTAATAGCAAAATTGCGCTGAGCAATATGTGCATACTTTAATGTTTGATCATTGTAATGTGAGAAATAATTTTGTTAAAAATTGAAGAAATGAAAATTTTCCAAAAGAAAATTCGAATCTAGATATTTAAAATGATCTTTGTTTTAAAATATTTTTGACTTTTAATGATTTCCGAAATTCGAGAACAAAATTAGATACTTTATACAGAAATAATGAAATTTATTATAAGCTAACTACGAACTATCATGGCGATATAAATTATTATTCATTTTGGGGACGAAGACCTTTATATGTTGGTGACTGTCTATATAGAAAAACAACAGTATTTTAGATAAAACAAATATAAAAAGTAAAGTTGATTTTAAAAAATCTGTCCAGGCTGGTACAATTTGTAATGCTGTTTTAATTAGCCAACGAAATTTAACTTATGATTATTTGAAAGAAAATATCACTGAAGATAAATAAATTTTTAATTTTAATAAATGGATACGTAAATGATTTTAAAGAAACCAGAATTTGTTTCGATATTTTAATAAAATTTTTGTAGATATCTAGTTGAGTTGTTTTATCGAATAAAAATATTTTTTCTTAAATCCAAGCGAATTTTTTTTCTCTTGTGTTTATACTCACACATTTTTTATAAATCAGTAGATAACTATTGCAGATCTTGACGCAGCACAATAATTAAACTAAAATTCACTCCAATTTCTCACTTTCAAGCATCAATTTTTCAATCTCTTCTTCAAACATGATTCAACTCGTCAATGTCACCCCTAAAATAAAGATAATTAGACCCAAATCTTCATTCTCAATTACGCGGACTTTTTTTAAAAACATGCTTTGTTCACTCTTTGATCAGTGGTCCATTTTCAGGGTGAATGAGGCTAAAATTATGGCCAATAAGGGAAATATTTACTTTAAATTTGAAAGCCAAATCAATTAGTCAAAAATAATATTACAAGAAAAGTATGAAAATTCTTGGAATTTCATTAAAAGTATGATGATTTAGCTCGAAAATGTGTTTTTAAAGAACCACACCCAAAGTGTGAACACAGGTTGAAAATTGATTTTGATTTTGACCTTAAATATGATTGATTTTGAGTTGCACTTTGAAAAACTTGATGGGGAATTAGAACGTTGTTTGAATTTGACTTGAAATTGGTTGAATTTTAGTTAAATTACTGTGTTGCCTCATGATTTGCAATAAACCTGTACTCATCAAAGTATTAAAATGAGCAGATTTGAAAAACATTCATTTATATAACAAACTGTATTCTGTTGGCATGGGGGCCCGTGGAAATCACAGTGACTGAAATACGATGCCCCATACTCCTCGCTCCAACAATCAGGCTACGATCAGCTGTGCTAATATCTAGTTTACTCTTCACTCTGTGGTCGACTGTCAATCCGGCTGCTAGCGAAAGTTCTGACGATGCCTCAGTCCAGAGTGGCTGAGTGCTATTCCATTCGACGTGAGTGCCCTTCACCAACACAGCAGTCCTGGTGATATTTCAAATGCTCACGAGCGGATGTATGCACGCATTATTAAGGATAAGGATAGCGAAAATTATATTGTTTATACAGGAGTGAGTCGCCCACGCCTCTTTGTCGGCAAACCCATCAACGCATCTAACACAATATCAACCGTAACAAAACTCGACGTCCATATTGATTAGTTGCTGCCAGTGCAGTAAGCGGCTGGTATTGTGTCAGCAGAAGCAGTCGCTTTTCAAACAATGCACGTACGTTAATGGCATTGAAAGGCATTATTGCGATGATTAACAAATACGCTTATTGGCGTGGGCTGACAATGGCGTCCAATGTTCAGCTAACAGGCGAGGTGCTGTAATGAATACGTACACGGCAGGGGATTCGGCTAAACAAGAGACTATTAGCTTACAGCGGAAGGAATATGTGTGTTGTTAGATTGGTTGAGTATTTGAGGGTTGCATAGATACTGCTCACAACAAGATTAGCACATATCAGAATCCGGGATGTTATATTGAGTAAAAGTGGTTTTGATATCATGTTGTACTCACAATAGCACATAAAGTGGGAAGAAGCACGCTACTCGCATACAACAGCCCAGTATGAAACAAACAATAGCACATAAAGTGGGAAGAAGCACGCTACTCGCATACAACAGCCCAGTATGAAACAAACAATAGCACATAAAGTGGGAAGAAGCACGCTACTCGCATACAACAGCCCAGTATGAAACAAACAATAGCACATAAAGTGGGAAGAAGCACGCTACTCGCATACAACAGCCCAGTATGAAACAAACAATAGCACATAAAGTGGGAAGAAGCACGCTACTCGCATACAACAGCCCAGTATGAAAAAAACAATAGCACATAAAGTGGGAAGAAGCACGCTACTCGCATACAACAGCCCAGTATGAAACAAACAATAGCACTTAAAGTGGGAAGAAGCACGCTACTCGCATACAACAGCCCAGTATGAAACAAACAATAGCACTTAAAGTGGGAAGAAGCACGCTACTCGCATACAACAGCCCAGTATGAAACAAACAATAGCACATAAACTAAAAAACAACTTAAAATAAGATATCTCATTAGTTTCAATAACAACACAAATGGTCTTCTCAGATTCATTAACAAACTTTAATGTCGTGTAGTAACTTGACTATTACTGAGGCATGGTTATATCCGATGACGAGGCATGCCAACAAAATTATCATTAAGCATTTCTTGAGGCAAATAGTTTCATTGTTCAACTGCGGCTGTGTCAGAGGTGGAACGTCCCGTGTGTACTAAGCATATCGCTGAAGCGGAACACGACAATACTTATATGACTTCACGCACCGCAACGTATGTACGATACACTCCTATTAGAAACATAACATAAATACTACGTATGTACGATACACTCCTATTAGAAACATAACATATATACTACGTATGTACGATACACTCCTATTAGAAACAAAACATAAATACTACGTATTTGTTGGCCAGCAGGGGGAATATGCTAAACTGCTTGTGAGCCGTATATCATTTAAATAGTAGCTTCAATTGGCGGTTTCTTAGAACACTGGGAGTAACGTCAGACACCTAAAACGACCTTTCCTGTGCAAAAACAACGGCTCTGAGTAAAGTGAAATATTATACCTATACGTCACTGCCAAAAGACAATTATTACATGAAACTACGTAATATTTCAGGGCTACCACAGGTTTAAACAAAATTCCTGTAAAATATTTTAATTTATCACCAGTTCCACATGTGACTCTAGTTAAGAGAACTTAAAAATTTAATTTGACGATTAATATA
Organism: Dryococelus australis; assembly: GCA_029891345.1. Lineage (NCBI taxonomy): Eukaryota > Metazoa > Arthropoda > Insecta > Phasmatodea > Phasmatidae > Dryococelus > Dryococelus australis. Next base: position 92,017,498 of record CM057007.1, on the reverse strand, counting down.
AAACACTACACGCAAGATCCTTGCACTTTGATAACTTTGCTAAACATGGCCTGAAACTGTTGACAGTTCCTCTTTAAATACTGCGTAGTTTCAATATGGAAGAGAGAGAATGAGTTTACATACTAGCGACACAAAGGTTTATTCTACTCTGGTTGGGAAGTTCAAAACTTTCAGTTTGGCAAAAAAAAAAAAAATGTCCCTACTAGCTAAGCGCTGGTGTCGAATGTGTACAGGATTTTCTCTATTTTATAAGTTAAAAAAAAAAAAAAAAACAAATATCTTTATACAAATATAAAAACTGTATTTAACTAAGTAAATTACTTCTCTTTTATTATTGACGTAGCTTAAAAATTTCAATTAAATGTGACTTTTTGAGAACAGTGATCAACTATCGGCGATTATTGTCCCTATGCCAAACTGTACCACAAGGACGTTCTTTATATTCCTAACTTAGTAGAAATAACCTTAACGGCAGATATCCACTCCTGACAAGTCCACGGCCTTACATACCTGGGTGAAGCACGAATTAACTAACCAAACCGACGGCAATGTTAGCTATACGCTGTTCACGATAAAGTGTTAACTTTTTAAGGCCCTCCCAACTTGCATTGACCGCTAGTAAATATATATTATTGCAGCTTCAGGCATTACATTTTGATTGTGGCGAAATGTATGCACTGTGTTTATTGGTCACATTGCAATGTTTATATTAAAAAGCAGCAGGAAGATGAAAATTGAATGAAAGGAAAAATTTATAAGGACCTTAAAAAGTGCTCACTTTACAGTGAACAGTCTATAGATGTAAGTAGTTCTGCTAGAAGAAGACGACACGAGAACAGCATGTCCTATGCAGGTGCTCTACTAAGCTGTTAAGAAACTGACACCGTACGAGATGTGCGCTGAGATTACTGACTCACCTTCTCCTTGGACAGTTGCGGAGACTCCATCAGTGACATGATGTAGTGTAGACTCCAGTGACGACAGTCCAGCCGAGTGCTGTTTCTGCCCTCAAACCCGCGGTTTTTATATTCGCCCACCTTCGTCTCTCCGCTCATACACATCAGATTACTGGCACCGGCCGGCGTTCTTCTGCCGCCTGCAACAAGGACACATGTCCGCCAGCCTCAGGTTCTTCTACTCTGCACTGTGTGTGTGCAGTAGCGGAGAATTCTGCCCTCTCCCTCCCCCTTCTTACTACAATACGTACAACTAGATTGGCATACTTTATGTGTGTTTATTACAACTAAAGTTCACTAGAATTTATTATATTGTACTTTTTATGCGGGTATATTTTTTTGTGGAAAATCTTTGTATAGGAAGCAACACGTAATATCAACTCTGGCTTAATCGTTTTAAATTACATTTTGGGGAGGGAAGAGCGACTTTATCCAGCTCTGGGAGCGCCAAAGTCTCTGCATCAATTTTCCACCCTTTTGTATTTTTTTCGCTTAATATCACTGAGAAGTGCTCCGAAGTTTATACTGCATTAGGACAATATATTTAGCTATTTGACATGTGCCTTGTAAGTATTGGTACGGGGCCGCGGTGGTGTAGCAATCATACTACTCGACTTCCATATAGGCGAACAGGGTTCAATTCCCTGTGGTGTTGTTCCCGGGTTTCCGCAAGTAGAAACATTTCCGGACGCTGCCTCAGGTCGGCGGGTTTGCTCGGGGATCTCCCGTTTCCTCCGCCCTTGCATTCCGGTGCTGCTCCGTAACCACCTCACTTCACCATCTTCGGCTCTCAGGATCTCAATGTCATGAGCCACCCAAATTCTCCACTCCCTCTCAATATTGGTTATGTGCAGAAAATGAAGATTTACCGTCATCCATCGTCTTGTATTGCCGTGCTTTCGCTGCAATATACTGAGTCAAAGTAATGCCTTGGCCAGGGTGTGACCGTAGATAGCGTTTACTATCGTGTTATTCGAAGTTAGTGCCTGTGGAAATACCAACATAGATAATTTACTACTAGAATACATGATTTACCGTCATCCATCGTCTTGTATTGCCGTGCTTTCGCTGCAATATACTGAGTCAAAGTAATGCCTTGGCCAGGGTGTGACCGTAGATAGCGTTTACTATCGTGTTATTCGAAGTTAGTGCCTGTGGAAATACCAACATAGATAATTTACTACTAGAATACATGATTTACAGTCATCCATCGTCTTGTATTGCCGTGCTTTCGCTGCAATATACTGAGTCAAAGTAATGCCTTGGCCAGGGTGTGACCGTAGATAGCGTTTACTATCGTGTTATTCGAAGTTAGTGCCTGTGGAAATACCAACATAGATAATTTACTACTAGAATACATGATTTACCGTCATCCATCGTCTTGTATTGCCGTGCTTTCGCTGCAATATACTGAGTCAAAGTAATGCCTTGGCCAGGGTGTGACCGTAGATAGCGTTTACTATCGTGTTATTCGAAGTTAGTGCCTGTGGAAATACCAACATAGATAATTTACTACTAGAATACAAGATTTACCGTCATCCATCGTCTTGTATTTCCGTGCTTTCGCTGCAATATACTGAGTCAAAGTAATGCCTTGGCCAGGGTGTGACCGTAGATAGCGTTTACTATCGTGTTATTCGAAGTTAGTGCCTGTGGAAATACCAACATAGATAATTTACTACTAGAATACATGATTTACCGTCATCCATCGTCTTGTATTGCCGTGCTTTCGCTGCAATATACTGAGTCAAAGTAATGCCTTGGCCAGGGTGTGACCGTAGATAGCGTTTACTATCGTGTTATTCGAAGTTAGTGATTGTGGAAATACCAACATAGATAATTTACTACTAGAATACAAGATTTACCGTCATCCATCGTCTTGTATTGCCGTGCTTTCGCTGCAATATACTGAGTCAAAGTAATGCCTTGGCCAGGGTGTGACCGTAGATAGCGTTTACTATCGTGTTATTCGAAGTTAGTGCCTGTGGAAATACCAACATAGATAATTTACTACTAGAATACATGATTTACCGTCATCCATCGTCTTGTATTGCCGTGCTTTCGCTGCAATATACTGAGTCAAAGTAATGCCTTGGCCAGGGTGTGACCGTAGATAGCGTTTACTATCGTGTTATTCGAAGTTAGTGCCTGTGGAAATACCAACATAGATAATTTACTACTAGAATACATGATTTACCGTCATCCATCGTCTTGTATTGCCGTGCTTTCGCTGCAATATACTGAGTCAAAGTAATGCCTTGGCCAGGGTGTGACCGTAGATAGCGTTTACTATCGTGTTATTCGAAGTTAGTGATTGTGGAAATACCAACATAGATAATTTACTACTAGAATACAAGATTTACCGTCATCCATCGTCTTGTATTGCCGTGCTTTCGCTGCAATATACTGAGTCAAATTAATGCCTTGGCCAGGGTGTGACCGTAGATAGCGTTTACTATCGTGTTATTCGAAGTTAGTGCCTGTGGAAATACCAACATAGATAATTTACTACTAGAATACATGATTTACCGTCATCCATCGTCTTGTATTGCCGTGCTTTCGCTGCAATATACTGAGTCAAAGTAATGCCTTGGCCAGGGTGTGACCGTAGATAGCGTTTACTATCGTGTTATTCGAAGTTAGTGCCTGTGGAAATACCAACATAGATAATTTACTACTAGAATACATGATTTACCGTCATCCATCGTCTTGTATTGCCGTGCTTTCGCTGCAATATACTGAGTCAAAGTAATGCCTTGGCCAGGGTGTGACCGTAGATAGCGTTTACTATCGTGTTATTCGAAGTTAGTGCCTGTGGAAATACCAACATAGATAATTTACTACTAGAATACATGATTTACCGTCATCCATCGTCTTGTATTGCCGTGCTTTCGCTGCAATATACTGAGTCAAAGTAATGCCTTGGCCAGGGTGTGACCGTAGATAGCGTTTACTATCGTGTTATTCGAAGTTAGTGCCTGTGGAAATACCAACATAGATAATTTACTACTAGAATACATGATTTACCGTCATCCATCGTCTTGTATTGCCGTGCTTTCGCTGCAATATACTGAGTCAAAGTAATGCCTTGGCCAGGGTGTGACCGTAGATAGCGTTTACTATCGTGTTATTCGAAGTTAGTGCCTGTGGAAATACCAACATAGATAATTTACTACTAGAATACATGATTTACCGTCATCCATCGTCTTGTATTGCCGTGCTTTCGCTGCAATATACTGAGTCAAAGTAATGCCTTGGCCAGGGTGTGACCGTAGATAGCGTTTACTATCGTGTTATTCGAAGTTAGTGCCTGTGGAAATACCAACATAGATAATTTACTACTAGAATACATGATTTTATGAAAAAGATCGGTTTTGAGTCAAAACCATGATTGTTTTGTATCTCAAACATACTGATTTTAACTAAGGTGCTGATTTAATAACTTACTAAATCGATTAGAAATATTAAATCTGGTTTTTTTACACTCCTTGTACAAAATTTGTTCTATTTTTTTTGTCACATTTGGAGGTAACGTAAATAAATATTTAAGACAAAGCTAACACAAACATCACAGCTATATTGCATTACTAGCTGACTCGTGTGACTTCGTTTGCTAAGAAAAGTTTAATACAGTGCCTACGTATATACGTAGGCAATTATACTACATGAAAAAATAATTAGAATCGGAAAATTCGAAAATCACAAACAGACACTTATATTTTATTTATTTTTATTGATTGCAGGAAACAGCATTAGACAACTAAATAGTGTTAGTCTAGTATATTATTTTGACGTAAATTTAAAACTTCATTGTAGTTTCTCTCAAGAGTAACGCAAGCCATAAACATGCTGCAAATTCTACCCGTGATAAACTATGTCAGTGAAGAGTATTTATCGCAGAATATTCATTTAAAACTATTATTTTTGTTTTGGTATACTAGGTGATTATTTTTGGTAACGCGTGTCTGCTGTTGGTGTTAATCCAGGCACCTACCACCCCACACACCCACCTTCCCTGAAATTACTTTAAAATATGAGGATCGTTACAATAGAGAAGCGTCAACTTTTATCATCTTACTTGCTCTGCGAGCTCGTACATTTGAACATTTCTGTCAGAAAACGGTTGGCATTATTTCTAACGCAAATACCACTTTAAAATCAGGTAGACAAGTGTGTTACCATGATTTGGACAATGACGCAACGGTTGCAGGATGATCTACTCCGACAAAATAACTTCGTGACTATTATTCGATTGATAAAATGCGGCCTCGTTAGATCAGGGATACAACTACGATACGAGTATGACCTTGAGCTGGCGATGCAAATACGCAAAGTGTAGGTGGGGGCCCGCGACGACTGGTGAGAGTGGTATGAATTTTCAGTGAGATATATCTCGTGACTGCGATGTGCTAGCGCGATAATTTTGGTGCCAAATGAAATATATTGTCAAGATCTGGCGATTAAAGGTACTCATGTGAAGTATTTATTTCATTTCTTCTATATTCCCCCTCCCTCTACAGGTAACGCAGACATATTTATGCAAAACACACGGCTGCCACCGACACAGCGACACACAGCACAGACAACACACAGACCACACACAACAACACAGACCACACACAGGATTTAGCTACACACTAATAGTTTTGTTTTATAATCAAAATATTTGATATAGTCTATTCACGATTACTTCAAACATTTCCGAAACCCTTCTATTGTTTTACTTCCAGTATATACGTGCGCCTCATGAAAACAAAACTCAACCAAGTCGAGGAAATTTCATCAAAGGACAATAAACGGTATTCGAACGCACTTTGTATAGTAATATCTTTAAAAGAAATATTTCTTACTAGGCAATATAGTCCATTTCATGTAAGTGGTCTCAAAATGGACAGTTCTAGGAAAGTAGTTCCAATGACATCTGTGTGGCTATGTATCCTTCCACCACAGCTGAACTGTCATTGAAGGTGACTTTGCAAACAAACAACATATGACTGCCTGTTTTTGTAAACAAACTGCATGAGCCTCCTCCCAAATGACTTTTAGAAGCTGTGAAGGGCTGTTCAAACAGTTGCAAGTTGGCAACAATCCCATTTTTTTTAATTGACAAATATTTTATGTAAATGACTAACAGCCCATGTAATAAGTATATAAATTGATAATTTTTTTACCATGCAAAAAATTGGTAACCAGGATGCACGAAAATGAAAATGTATTTTGACTGTCAAATTATTCAGATATTTGACTGTTTTTTAATATACAGTATTCGGAATTTATTAATGACAACTAATCTTGTCACACTTACCTGAAGTAAGTTCTGTAAACATAACAATTTAGCATGGTTACCACGAACACCAAATATCAAGATCCCCCCCCCCCCCACCCAGGAATTCACAAATACAGAAATACCCCTCCTCCTCTTTTTCAAAGACAGTATACAATCTTACATACAGACTATGCCTACTATTGCATTAAAAATACATAATGCACCTTTGTGGTATGATATGACAACAAACTCTGTACAGCTTGATACTTTTATGGTGGTTATAATTCTCAGGATGTTAAAGTATGTAGGTAGCCAAAATAATATTTGAACAAATGTTACTTGATTTCAGTAATTTTAATAACTGTCGTTTAGTAACTTAAATGTTAAGTATTTCAAGTCTACATACAAAACACTTTAAATATTCTTTCTCAAATACCTACATGTTCAGATTGTCATGCTGCAAATACAAACTTATTTCTGACCAACTCAGTGTTGATATTTACACTGAAGTTCAGTCGCACAACCTCCCTCCTCAAAATTGAGACTACAGTCCTAGACTTGTTCTCGGGTACCTAATGAAAAACTGTATTTCAGTTCAGAGATGTTACAAAGCGCTCTAGAGAAGGAGATGTGTCCTACAGCAACAATATATCAAACGAACATGTTACTTACACACTAAAAAGATGCTCCACCTACACAAGATTGAAGACATCATAAAGTTAATTTTCCTTAGCGATAAATTTTGGAATGTTGCAGTTCCTGCTGATGTATTAGACGCTTATTTATGATGTTGGAGCTCCTTCGTTGGGCGCTTAAATTGAAAGAATTCAGTTTGATAAGCATGTTGTAATTTACTTGATATCAAAAAGTTGCCTTTCAATGTAAATTCTGTATATGTGAATTATTCTTCCGTTACTATTACAATATTCTTAACAACGTATGTTAAAAACATATGAGAGCTTTTAATTTGCAAAACAAAAGCGCTCAAAAGGTTTATGAAAGACTCCAACACTGAAACCTACATGCAATTAAGTTACTTTCAAATACAGATTTAATAACAGGAAAATCCTTTAAATTTATTTGCTAACAAGTATCCCTGCTTAACAAGCTTGACAAATTTTATATACGTTCTAAAAAAATACAAGTGATACAACCTACAAGTTTGTATGGCCTGTAAGTTTAACATTTTGAAACCCTTCAGAAACAGTTTGTTAGAGTTTCAATCAATAATAACACAGATAAATGCTCATAGCAATGAAATGTGGGCCCAATTATTATTTCGAGGGAAAAAGGGAAAAGTGTCCGGGGGGGGGGGGGGGGTCTTTCGTGAGACGGGATTATTTTGATGTTCTTACGATACCGGAATCACATAGTTTCAACGTGCACTATACGACGGCCAACAGCCAATGAAATACGAGATATATCGTGGTAAGTCCGACCGATTCTGTCGTCCGACCAGCAATTTTGGATTAGAAATTATTTCTATTCTTCTTCGTGTCGTGCCGCACAACGCACAGAATGTACAACATTGCAAATTAAATTGTATTTTAAGCTTTCCCTACAATGATAAACACGCAGCGTAAAAGAAAAAAAAATTGAAAACTAGTGTATCTAACTCTTAAAAATAATAATTTAACTTTTGTACGCATTAGCTACACCAATTTGTCACCATTATGTATTACAAATTTCCCTCTCGTTCACCGCCTTTGAGACGAACGTAGCCTATCAGCGCCTTCTAAATAGTTAGGTTTAGGTTAAATGCCGAGAGTGTGGTGTCGGTCGTGATGTAAATTCAAATAGTCACATTGAAATGTGTCGTGGTTGCGTTTTTTGTCGTGTGGTGCTATGTTGGTCGGGGCTATGTGATTCCAGCATGAGTGTGTGGCATTTGAGTTGCATATTGTTTTGATGGAGCAGTGGAAAATTTTTCTTGTGTGGAAATAACATTTACATTATTTAACTTCGAAAATTATAACTTTAATGAAAATACAACACGCGCTACATACTTCGCTGTTCTTATGAGTACAGAATAGCTGTAGCAATATATACACGCACGCCCTTTGACCGAAGTTAACAACAGTACACTCGAATTTACGATGTAGACAAACAAATATTATTCACTCACTACAAAAGTGTGGAAAGTGCGGCATTTTTCAGGCAACAAGCATTTCAATAATTATATTAACGGTTTACAAATACATTTACAAAACACGCAAACTTGCTGTTGTAACCTTTTGAACGCGTGTTTTTCTATGGAAATCCTTTCGGGTTTACTTTACTAAAATCACGTTTGTTCGTCACTAGCATTAAATAATTTATTTGCATAATCATTCAGTAAAAACAACACTGCGCAACAAACTGAAACTTATATACGGAAATTATATTTGTGTCACTTCATTGTGGAAGGCGGTTAGGAAAATGGCGGATCGAGCAGTTTTAACGACGTGCCGATTATTATTTCATTTCATTCAACAAAACGTTTGTAAAAATCAATTAAAAAACTACTAACTACCGATTAAATATTCCAACAACACCAATAAGATATTCGTATAATAACCACGACGAGGAAAATATAAACTCACGCACAACTGCCTTCACCGAGCTGGAAACATAACCATGACTTGGCTAGCCATTGGCTGGAAACGTTTACTGTTCGTATGTGTCGACATACTCTGTCATAAATGCTTTTGAAGTCCGGTTACTAATAGCAAAGAAAAGTAATTAACGCTTTAGAAAGATAATTTAAACAATAAATGGTGTAAGTTTAACTAAGATTTTAAATTACAACGTTTAGTTTCGAGTACTATTTTCTTCCAAAGACAGCATCAAAATAGCCAACCTAACAACAAGAATACTACAGCAGTACATCAGTTGATGCAATACTGTAGGAGCGAGAGGATTTACTGTTTACATAGTGTGTAGGTTAGTCACTTCGTCTGTCAAATTTGAGACCACTTATATGAAATGGACAATACCGAAACATCTAGTTTCTCTCTTTCTGGATCATATTTATTCAAATGGGATCTTATAATCATTATATGAAATATAAGTAAAAGTTAAATTTTTTATAACAAAATAAATGTTTTTGTATTAACAAAGGTAAATGGCACATTCATGCGATACATGAAATTTGTAGGAGATAACCAACCACTTCATGCACACGCTTATTTTCCAAAGGTTTCATTCAAAGTGTGTGAAAAAACTGCGCACAGAATATAAAGTATATAATATATCAAGCAAAAGAATAACACTGGGTACAATCTCTGTAAGACGATGGGTTGTGAAAGGCAAGGTGGAAATCTCGACGCATCCTATCTCACATCATTACGTGACAATTATCCGCGAAGATTGAGAATTAAAGTTAGTTATTTGCAAAAGTGTCAGAATCTACGTGAGATGAAGCAAGTAACTCGTGCAAAGTATGAGCCTGTTTCGATACTTGCGACCAGCGAACATCTGGCCGGCGGGCATGCACGCAGTATTGGTGACATGGCGGATGTCTGGCGGGTGTGTTGGCACTCTGTGTTGGCGACATGACGGATGTCTAGCAGGAAGGATCTCTGTGTTGGCGATATTGCGTATATCTGGCAGGCAGGCTCTCCGTGTTGGCGACATGGTGGACTTCTGGTGGGCAGGTTCTCTGTGTTGGCGAGATGCCGGACATCTGGATGGCAGGTATGCTATCTGTGCTGGCGACACTGCGGACGTCTGGCAGGCAGGCATGTGTTTGTGACATGGCGGATGTCTGGAAGTCAGACACTCTGTGTTGGCGACATGGCAGACGTCTGGCAGGAAGGCTCTCTATGTTGATGACATTGAGGACATCTCGCAGTCACGCACGCTCTCTGTGTTGGCGACATGGTGGACGTATGGCATGCAGGCACTCTGTTTTGGTGACATGGCGTACGTCTGGACATTGGGTTGGCACTCTATGTTGACAAAATGGCGGATTGTTTGTAGGCACTCCGTGTTAGTGACATGGCGGACGTCTAGCAGGCAGGCACTCTGTGTTGGCGACATGTCAGACGTCTGTTGGGCAGGCACTCTATTTTGGCGACATGGCGGACGTCTGGACGTTGGGTTGGCACTCTATATTGACAAAATGGTGGATGGTTGGCAGGCAGGCACTCTGTGTTACGACAATGTGGATATCTGGCAGGCAGTCTCTCTGTTTTGGAGACATGGATGACATCTGGCAGGCAGGTTCTCTGTTTTGGTGACATGGCGGACGCCTGGATGACGTATTGGCACTCGGTGTTGGTGGTATAACAGTTGTCTGGCAGACGGGAAGGCACTCTTGTTAGCGACATGGTGGACATCTGGCAGGCAGGCAGGCTCCCTGTGTTGGCGAAATAGCTTACATCTGGTTAGCTGTTTCACACTGTGTGTTGGCGACTTGGCTGGTGCCTGTCTGCCAGCCAGACTTTCTGTGTTTGCGACATGGCAGTTGTGTAGCGGGCAGGAAGGCTCTATTTGTTGGCGACGAGGCTGACACCTTGCAGGCAAGCCCTTTGTGTTGGCGACATCGTCTCTGTCTTGCAGGCTGGCAGACACTCTGTGTTGTGGATATGGTGTATGACGGGCAGACTGGCAAGCACTTCGTGTTGTGCACTTGGTGTATGCCTGGCAGGCAGGCACTCTGTGTTTGGAACATGGTGTATGGCTGTTTGTCATGATCTCTGTCTGGCATTATGGCAGACACTCTGTGGTTGGGACATATTGTATGTCTCGCATGCTGGCAGGCATTCTGTGTTGGGGACATGGTGGATATCTGGTGGGCCGGCAGACATTTATTGTTGGTGGCATGGCGGTCATCTGGCAGGTAGACACTCTGTGTTGGCGACATTGCGAACATCTGGTGGGTTTGGCAGACACTCTTTGTAGGCGAAATGGCGGACATCTATAAAGCAGAAAGGCACTTTGTGTTCGTGAAATGGTATACATCTTGTAGGCAGGCAGACACCCTGTGATGGTAAAATGGCGGACATCTGGTTGGCTGGTAGACACTCATTGATGGCGACACTGCGGTCATCTGGAAGGCAGGTACTCTGTGTTGGTGACATGGCAGACGTCTGAAGGAATGTGGGAGCACTATGTGTTGGCTACATGGCGGAGATCTGGTGGGCTGTTAGGCACTCTGTGTTGGTGACATGGTGCATGTATGTTGGGCTGGCAGACACTCAGTGTTGGCGACATGGCAGACATCTGGTGGACAGGCAGGCACTCTGTGTAGGCGAAATGGCGGAAAACTTGAGGGCTGGAAGACACTCTGTTTTGGAGTCATGGTGGATATCTGGTGGGTAGGGGGTACTCTGTTTTGACAACATGGTGGGCGTCTGTTTGGCGGCCAGGCACACTGTGTTGGGGACATAGTCAATATCTGGCAGGCTGATGGACACTCTGTGTTGGGGACATGGTATATGTCTGGCAGGCTGCAGGCACTGTGTGTTGGGACATGGTGTATGTCTTGCAGGTTGGCAGGCTCTCTGTGTAGGTGACATGGTGTACATCTGGCAGGCAGGCACTCTGTGTTGACAACATGACGGTCGACTTGCGGGCACTCTGTGTTGACAACATGCCAGTCGTCTGGCAGGCAGGCACTCTGTGTTAACGATATGTCGGAAGTCTTGCAGGCGGGCAGGCAATTTGGGTTGGCTACATGCCGGAAGTCTGGCAGACAGGCAATCACACAGTGTTGACAGCATGGTTGGCGTCTGGCAAGCAGTAACTCTGTTTGGGCGAAATGGCCCGAAGTCTTGTTAGCGGGCAGGCACCCTGTGTGGGCGGCATGGAAGACATTTGGTGGTCTAGCAGTCACCCTGTTTTGGCGACATGGACATCAGGTAAACAGGCAGGAACTCTGTGTTGGCGACATGGCTGACCTCTGGTTGGCGGTCAGTCGCTCTGTGTTGGCGACAAGGCAGACACTCTGTGTTGGCGACATTAAGGAAATCCAGTGTACAGTCAGAGACTCTGTGTTGGCGACATAGAGTCCACCTGGCAGGCTGGAAAGCACTCTGTGTTGGCGACTTGGCGGACATTTGGTGGGCTGGTAGGCATGCTGTGTCGAGGGCATATCGGATGTCTGGCGGGCAGGCTGTCATTCTGTGTAGGTGACAAGGCGGACATCTGGTGGGCTGGCAGGCAGACTGTGTTGGCGACATGCAGGACATCTGTTTGGCTGGCAGGCACTCTGTTTTGGCGATATAGCGGACGTATGGCATTCAGGTACTCTTTGTAGGTGATCTGGTGTATTTCTGGTAAGCTGCCAGGCACACTCTGTTGGTGACACAATGTATGTATAGTAGGCTGTCAGCCACTCTGTGTTGGGGGCATGGTGTATGTTTGGCAGGCTGGCATGCACTCTGTGTTGGCAACGTGGCAGACGTCTGGAAGGCTGGCACTCTGTGATGGTGACATGGCGAATGTCTGGTAGGCAGGCATTCTGTGTTGTGATATGGCCGACAAATTACAGGTGGGCAGGCACTCTCTGTTATTGACATGGTGGACGTTTGGCAGTCGGGCAGGCAATCTGTGTTGGTGCTATAGCGGCCGCCTGGCTGGCAGGTATTTGTCTGACAGGTTGGCAGACACACTGTGATCAGTACATTGCATATGTCTCGTAGGCTGGCATGCACTCTGTGTTGGGGACATTGCGAATGTCTAAGAGGCCGGCAGGCACATTGTGTTGAGGTCATGGCCAAAGTCTGGCAAGCTGACTAGCACTCTGTGTTGGTGATATAGCATATGTCCGGTGGTATGGCAGACATTCTAAGTTGGCAGAATGCCTCACATCTTGTGGGTTGGCCAGTACTCTTTGTTGGCGACACGGCGGAAATCTTGTAGGAGGGCAGGGTTTCATTGTTGAGGAAATGGCGGTCATATGGTGGGCGGGCAGGCATTCTGTGTTGCGGACATGGTAGACATCTCGTGGGGGGCAGGTGCTCTTTGTTGGTGACATGGTGGACAACAATCTTGGGCGGGGAGGCACACTGTGTTGGCGACATTGCATGTAGCTTGTGGTCAGGCTAGTACTCTGTGTTGACGACATGATGGACATCTGGAGGTCAGGCAGGCACTCTGTGTTGGTGACATAGAGGACATCTGGCAGGCTGGGAGGCACTCTGTGTTGGCGATATAGCGGACGTCTTACAGGCAGGCACTCTGTGTTGGTGATATGGCAGACATCTGGCGGCAGGCTGGCACTCTGTGTTGGCATTATGGTGAACTTCTTGTGGGCTGGCAGGCACTCTGTGAAGGTGACATGTCGAACATGTGGTGGTCGGGCAGGCACTTTGTGTTTTTAACATTGCGGATATCTGGTGGGCGGGTAGGCAGTCTGTGATAGCGATATGGCAGACATATGGTTGGTGGGCAGGTATTCTATGTAGGCGACATGGTGGAAATTTGATGTGCTCTCAGGAACTCTATTTTGGCTTCATGGCGGATGGTTGACGGGCGGGCAGGCATTCTTCTTGGGGACATGGTGTATATATGGTGGTCTTGCAGCCACTGTGTTGGGCACAAGGTGTATGTCTGTCAGGATGGAAGGCTCTCTTTGTTGTATACATGGTGTGTGTGACCAGTGGACTGGCAGGCACTCTGTGTTTTTGACATGGTCTTTGTTTGGTGGCTGGCAGACACTCTATGTTGGGTACATGTTGTATGTATGGCAGGTTGGCAGACACTCTGTGTTGGGGTGTATGTCGTGTAGGGTGGCAGGCACTCTGTGTTAGGTATATGGTGTATGTCTGGTGGGCTGGCAGGTAATATGTGTTGGCGACATTAGTGTATGTCTGGCAGATAAACAGGCACTCTCTGAAGGGCTCATGGAATATGTCCGGTGGGTTGACATGCAAACTGAGGTGGGTACATGGCGTTTTTCTGGTGGGCTGGTAGGCACTCTGTGTTGGGTACATGGCGGCAGACTGGCAGGCTGGCAGGCACTCTGTAGTGAGGACATGATGGACTTCTGGTGGGTTGGCAGACACTCTGTTGCGGACATGGCTGACATCTGGTGGGCGAGCAGAAACTCTTTGCTGGTGAAATGGCAGACATCTGGTGGCCTGGCAGGCACTCTGTGTTCGTGACACAGTTTTATGTTTGGCAGGCTGGCAGGCACCTGTGTGGGCGACATGACATATGTCTGGCAGGCTGGCAGGCACTGTGTGCTGGGTACTTAGTGTATGTCTGGCAAAGTGGCAGACACTCTCTGTTGGTGAAATGACATTTATCTGGCAGTCTTGCAGGCACTCTTTTTTGGGCTAATGATATATGTCTGGCAGGCTGGCAGTCACTCTGTTTTAGCGGGATAGCAGATATCTTGCAGGCAGGTACTCTGTGTTGGTGACATTTGGTACATTTGGCCGACGGCAGGAAATCAGTGTTGGGAACATGGCCAACGTTTGGCAGGTGCGCAGGCAATAAGTATATGTCTCCCATTCAGGCATGCACTCTGTTTTGGGGACTTGGTGTATGTCTGGCAGGCACTCTTAGTTCACAACATGGTGTATGTCTCGCAGGCAGGCACTCTGCATTGGGCACAAGGTGTATGTCTGGCAGGGTGACAGACACTCTGTTACGAGGACATGGCGGGCATCTGGTGGGAGGTGTGGCACTCTGTGTTGGGGAAATGCTGGGCCACTGGCATTGTGTCAGAAACCATTTTGTTGGGGACATGGCGGACGTCTGTTGGGCTGTCGGGCTCTCTGTGTTGGCGACATGGCAGCTATCTGGTGGGCAGGTAGGCATGCTGTGTTGGATACAAGGCATACATCTTAGGGTGGGCAGGCACTCTGTGTTGGCAACATGGTGGTCATTTGATGAGAAGGAAGGAGCACTGTGTTGGCAACATGGAAGTCATGTGGTGGGCTGAGAGAAAATCTTGTTTGTTGACATGGAGGACGTCTGGTGGGCTGGCAAGCACTCTGTAATGACGAGATGTCAGACATATGGTGCACGGGTAAGCACTATGTGTTAGGAACATGGTGGGCATCTGGTGGGCGGGCAGACACTCTGTGTTGGAGACATGGTAGACATCTGATGGGCGGGCAGGCACTCTTGTGTTGACAACATTGCAGATATCTGGCATGCAGGCAGTCTGTGTTGGCGACATGGTGGACATTTGTTTTTCTGGTAAGACGTTCTGTTTTGGCGATATAACATACATATGGTTGGCAGGCATTCTGTGTTGGCGATATGGCGGACATCTGGCAGGCACTCTGAGTTGGGGACATGGTGAATGTCTGGGAGGCTAGCAGGTACTCTGTTTTGGGGACATTGTGTATGTCTGTTGGGCTTGCAGGTAATTTTTGATGTGTGAAATGGTGTTGTCTGGTGGGCTGGCAAACACTCTGTGTTGGGTACATGGTGTATGTCTGGCAGTCTGGCAGGTACTCTGTGTTAGGAACATGGCTAAAGTCTGGCAGGCTGACTGGCACTCTGTGTTTGTGTAATGGCATATGTCCGGTGGGTTGACAGGCACTCTATGGTGGGGACATTGCGTATGTCTTGCAGACATGCAGGCGCTTTGTGTTGGGCACATGGCGGACCTTTGTTGGCCTGTCAGGCGCATTGTATTGGTGACATGACGTCTGGTGTGTGGGCAGGCACTCTGTGTTGGCGATATGGCATATATATGGTGGGTTAGGCAGGCACTCTGTGTTAACGACATGGCAGACATGTGGTAAGCTGTCTGGCAATCTGTGTTAGCGAAATGGTGCACGTCTGTCGGGCTGGCAGGCACTCTGTATTGGGGACTGGGTGGTCTTCTGGCAGGTGGGCAGGCAATATGTGAATGTCTGGCAGTCAGGCATGTACTCTGTTTTGGGGAAACGTTGTATTTCTGGCAAGTTGGCAGGTACTCTTTGTTGACAACATAGTTTAAGTCTGACAGGCAAGCACTCTGTGTTTCGGACGTGGTGTATATCTAGCAGGGTGGCAGTAACTCTGTGATGGGGACATGGTGGTTGTCTGGCAGGCAGGCAGACTCTCTCTGTTGGCGACATTGTGTAAGTCTGGAAGGTGTGCAGGCACGCTTTGTTGGCGACATGGCGTACATCTATCCAGCAGGCAACCTAACTGTGTTGATATCATGAAGGACGTCTGTCAGGCAGGCACTCTGTGTTGGCTAAATGGCGTACGTCTGGTGGGCTGGCAGGCAAAAATTGTGGGCTACAAGTTAACATCTGGTGGGCAGACAGGCGCTCTTTGTTGGCGACATGGCAGATATCTTGCATGCAGGCAGGCAGTATGTGTTGGCACCATGGAGGACATTTGTTTTGCTGGCACGCACTCTGTTTTCGCTATATAGCAGATGTATGGCTGGCAGGTACTGTGTTTTGGCGAAATGGCGGACATCCGTGGGGTGGAAACATTCTGTGTTGGTGAAATGGCGGACATCTGGCGGGCTGGCAAACACACTTTGTTGGCGACATGGCAAAAATATTTTGGGAGGGCAGCCACTCTGTGTAGTAAACATGGTGAATGTCTGGTGGACTTGAAGACAGACTGTGTTGGTGACATAGTGCTTATCTGGTGGGCAGGCAGGCTCTATGTGTCGGCGACATGACTTATATCTGGTAATCAGGCAGGCACTGTGTTGGCGACATGACGGACATCTGGAGGGCGGGCAAACACTCTGTGTTGGTGACATAGAGGACATCTGGCAGGCTGGAAAACATTCCGGTTTGGCGAAATGGCGCACATCTGAAGGGCTGTCAGACATTCTGTGTTGGCGAAATGGCGGATGTCTGGTGGGAGGACTGGCACTTTGTGTTGGTGACATTGTAGATATATTGTAACCTGGCAAGCACTCTGTCTTAGCGACATGGTAGGAATCCGGTGAGCGGGCAGGCACTCTTTGTTGGCGACATGGTGACCACTGGCGTTGTGTCAGAAACTTTATGTTGTTGGCATGGCGGACGTCTGGTGGGCTGGCATGCACTCTGTGTTGGCGACATGGCGGACGCCTAGAATGCTGTCATGTACTCTGTGTTACAGACATGATGTACGTCTGGCAGGCTAACAGGCACACAGTGTTGGGAACATGGCGTATGACTGTCATGCTGGCAGGCACTCTGTGTTAGGGACATGGTGTATGTCTGGAAGGCTGGCAGGTACTTTCTGTTGGCAACATGGTGTACGTCTGGCAAGCTGGCGTGCACTCTGTTGTGGGACGTGGTATATGTCTGGCAGGCTGGCAGGCACTCTGTGTTGAGGACATAGCGTATGTCGGGAATGCAGGTAGGCAATCTGTGTTTTGGACATGGTGTATGTCTGGCAGCCTCTGGCAGGTACTGTGTGTTGGGGACTTGGTTTATGGTTGGCAAGCACTCAAGCACACTGAGTCGCGGACATGTGGAAAGTCCGGGAGGCTAGCTGGAACTCCGTGTTGAGGACAATGTGTATGTCTGTAAGGCTCGCATGCACACTTTGTAGGCGACATGGCGGACATCTGGCAGGCAGGCACTCTTTGTTGGCGATATAGCGTATGCCTGGCGGGCAGGCAGTCTGTGTTGGAGACATGGCTGACATCTGATGGACAGGATGGCACTCTATGTTGGCAATAATTTTTATTTCTATCAGGCTGGCAGGCACTCTGTGTTGGCAATATTATTTATTACTATCAGGCTTGCAGGCACACTGTGTTGGCGATATAGAGGACATCTGACAGGTAGTCACTCTGTGTTGTCGACATGGTGGATGTTTGGCAGGTGGGCAGGCACTCAGCATTAGGTAAAAGTCTGACATTTCAAATAGATTCATTCTCTGTGTTGGCGATATAGTGTATGTCTGGCTGGAGGGCACTCTGTTTTGGGGAAATTGTGTGTGTCTGGACGTCAGGTACTCTTTTTTCGGGACATGGTATATGTCTGGTAGGTTGGCAGGCACTCTGTGTTGGTTACATGAAGCATGTCTGGTGGGCTGGTAGGCACTTTGTGACATGGTGTATTTCTGGTGGGCTAGAAGTTACTCTATGTTGGGGACATGGTCTATATTTGGCATGCTGGCAGGCAATCTGTGTTGGAAACATGGCAGATGTCTTGCAGGCAGGCACTATGTGTTGGTGCCATGGCGAATGGCTAGCTGGGGGCAGGCACTCTGTGTTGCGGACATGACGGAAGTCTGGCTGCCTGGCAGGCAATCTGTGTTGGAATCATGGCGGATGTCTTGCAGGCATGAACTTTGTGTTGGGGACATGGAGTATTTCTTGCAGACTGGCAGGCACTTTGTGTTGGGGAATTAGCATATATCTGGAAGCTTGGCATGCACCTTGTATTGTTAATGTGGCGCTTGTCTGGTGTGCTTGCAGATACTCTGTGTTGGAAAATGTCATATGTCCGGTGGTCTAGCAGGCACTCTGAGGTGGGGACATGGCGTATGTCTGGTGGGCTGGAAGGATCTCTGTGTTGGGTACATGGCGTAAGTCTGGCAGGTTACAGGCACTCTGTTTTGGCGACACAGTGGAGGTCTGGAAGGTTGGTAGGCTTTCTGTTTTGGCATTATGGCGGACGTCTAGCAGGCAGGCAACAACACTGTGTTGACATCATGGAGGTCGTCTTGTTGGCAGGCTCTCTGTGTTGGGGAAATGACGGACATCTAGTGGGCTGGCAGGAAATCTGTGTTTACATGGCCAAAGTTGGGAGGCTGTCTGGCCATCTATGTTTTTGTCACGGCATATGTCCGGTGGGTTGGCAGGCTCTCTGTGGTGGGTATGTCTGCAGGTAGGCAGGGACTCTGTGCTGACATCATAGAGGACGTCTGGCTGGTAGACCCTCTGTGTTCACGACATGGCGGCTGTCTCGCGGGCTGGCAGGCACTGTGTGTTGCAGTGATCGTGGACATCTGGTTGGCTGACAGGAACACTGTGTAGGAAACATGGCAGACACCCTGTGTTGACGACATTGCAGACATCTGGCAGGCAGGCACAAACTATATGTGGGCGACATGGCAGATATCTGGTGGACATCTGGCAGGCTTGCACTCTGTGTTTGCGACTGGAGGTTTTGCAAGTTTGTGGGGAGACTGTGTTGGGAACGTGGTGGACATCTGGAAGCGGGCAGGCACTATGTGTTGGCGATATAGCGGACATATTGCTGGTAGGTAGTCTGTGCTGGGACATGAGGTATGGCTGGCAGGCAGGTACTCTTGTAGGGGTCATTGTGTATGTTTAGTGGGCTACCTGGCACTCTGTGTTGGTGACATATATATATGTCTGGTGGTCTGGCAGGCACTCAATGTTGGGGATATTATGTATGTATGGAAAGCTGGCAGGCTCCTTGTGTTCGCGACATGGTGGACGTCTGGCAGGCAATCACTCTGTGTTGGGGTCATGGTCAAAGTCTGGCAGGCTGACTGGCACTCTGTGTTGGTGACATAGCATAAGTCCGGTGGGATGGCAGGCATTCTTTTTTTGCGTAATGGCGGACATCTGTGGGCGGAACAGTACACTTTGTTGGCGACATGGCGGAAATCTGGTGGGAGGGCAAGCAGTCTCTATTGGCGACATTGCAGACATCAGGTCGGCAGGCAAGCTCTATGTATGTGCAACATGGCAGAAGACTGGTGGGCCTGCCGACAGACTGTGTTGGTGACCTAGCGCACATCTGGTTGACTGGCAGGAATTCTGTGTTGCGTACATGGTGGACATCTCGTGGGCGGGCAGGTACTCTCTTTTGGCGACATGGGAGACATCTGTTAGGCAGGCAAACACTCTATTTTGGCGACATGGTGCATATCTGGCAGGCAGGCACTATTGTGTTGGCGACAAGGTGGACATCTGGCAGGCAGACAGGTACTCTGTGTTTGGCCATGGTGTATGTCTGTAAGTCTTGCTGGTACTCTGCATTTGCTATGTTGCGAATTTCTGGTGGGTTGGCAGACACCCTGTGTTGGGGTCATGGCCAAAGTCTGGCAGGCATTTTAAGTTGGCGGAATGTCTGACATCTAGTGAGCTGGCCAGTACTCTTTGTTGGTGACACAGCGGAAATCTGGTAGGAGGGCAGGGTTTCAGTGTTGACGACATGGCGGTCATATGGTGGGCGGGTAGGAATTCTGTGTTGCGGACATGGTGAACATCTCGAGGGGGGGGGATACGCTCTTTGTTGGTGATATGGCGAACATCTGGTGGGCTGGCAGGCACTCTGTGTGGGCTACATGAAGAACGGGCAGACACTCTGTGTATGTATATTTGTGACATAGAGGATGTCTGATGGGCTGGCATGCACTCTGTGTTGGCGACATGGCGGACGCCTGGAATGCTGGCATTCCATGCGTCACAGTCAGGCCCACCAGTCTTCCGCCATGTTGCACACACATAGAGCTTGCCTGCCGACCTGATGTCTGCAATGTCGCCAATAGAGACTGCTTGCCCTACCACCAGATAGTCCACATATGTCAGAGACAATATGTATGTCTGGCAGGGTGACAGGCACTCAGTGTTGGCAACATGGCGTATGACTGTCAGGGTGGCAGGTACTCTGTGTTAGGGACGTGGTGTATGTCTGTAAGGCTGGCAGGTAGTTTCTGTTGGTGACATGGTGTATTTCTGGCAAGCTGGCGTGCACTCTGTGTGTGGGACGTGGTGTACGACTGGCAGGCTGGCAGGCACTCTGTGTTGGGGACAAGTTGTATTTCTGGCAGGCTCGAAGGCACTCTGTGTAAGCGAAATGATGTATGTCTAGCATGCTGGCAGGAACTCTGTGTTCGGCAAGGTATATGTCTAGGAGGATGGGAGGCTTTCTGAGTTGGTTATTTGGCAGAAGTCTGTCTGGCAGGCAGGCACTCTGTGTTGGGGACATGGCGTATGTCTGGAAAACCGATATTAATTGTTGGGGACATGGTATATGTCAGGTGAGCTGGCTGTCACACTGTGTTTGGTAAATGTTGTAGGTCTGGTGGCCTGGCTGGCACTATTTGTTGGTGATATGTTAATGATTGGCAGCCTAGCAGGCACTCCTTGTTAGCGATATATAGGACGTTTGAAAGCAAGGTACTCTGTGTTGGCGAAATGGCGGAAATTAGGTGGACAGGAAAGCATCCTGTGTTGGCGACATGGCAGACATCTGGTGGGCAGGAAGGCACTTTGTAATAACGATGTGAAGGAAATTAGGTGGACAGGAAAGCACTATGTGTCGGCGACATGGGGACATCTGTTGGCAGGAAGGCACTCTGTAAGGGAAAAATGGCTGACATCTGGCGGGCAGGAAGGCGTTCTGTGTTGGCCACATGGTGGAAATTAGGTGGATAGAAAGGCAATCTGTGTTGGCGACATGCCGGACATCTGGTCGTCAGGAAGGCATTCTGTGGTGGCGACGAGGAGGAAATTAGGTGGACAGGAAGGCACTGTGTTGGCGACATGGCGGAAATTAGATGTACACTAAGGCACTCTGTATTGGCAACATGGCGGACATCAGGTGGCAGGAAGGAACTCTGTGGTGGCGACATGGCGGAAGTCTGGCAGGCAGGCAGGCGATATGGCGGAAATTAGATGGACAGGAAGGCACACTGTGTTGGTGACATGGCGGACATTTGGTGAACAGGAAGGCATTCTGTGTGGCGCCATGGCTGGTAGGACACTGTGTTGGCGACATGGCGAAAATAGGTGGACAGGTAGGACACTGTGTTGGAGACATGGCGGACCACTGGAGGGCAGGAAGGCACTCTGTGGTGGCGAATTGGCTGACATCTGGTTGGCAGGAAGGGGCACGGCACTCTGTGGTGGCGACAGTGCGGTTACCAGGTAGTCATGAAGGTACTCTGTGGTGGTTAAATGGCGGAATTTAGGTATATGGGAAGGCACTTTGTGGACAGGAAGGTTCTCTGTGGTGGCGACAAGGTAGTCATCTGGTCGGCAGGCAGGCTCACTGTGGTGGCGACAAGAGTGTCATCTGGTAGGCAGGAAGGCACACTGTGGTTGCGACATGGTAGTCATCTGGTGGTCAGGAAGGTACTATGTGGTGGCGACATGGCGGTCATCTGGTGGGTAGGAAGGTAATATGTGGTGGAGACATGGCGGTCAACTGGTGGTCAGGAAGGTACTCTATGGTGGCGACATGGCGGTCATCTGGTGGGCAGGAAGGCACACTGTAGTGGCAACATGGCAGAAATCTGGGAGGCAGGAAGGCGCTCAGAGTTGGTGACATGGCGGAATTAGGTATGGAAGAATGCACTATGTGTGGGCGGCTTAGAGGAAATTAGGTGTACTGGAAATCGCCCTGTGTTAGCGACATGGCGGACGTATGGTGGGCAGGAATACACTCCGTGTTGGCGACATAGAGAACATTAGGAGGGCAGGAAAACACACTGTGGTGCGACATGTTGGAAATTAGGTGGATAAGAAGGCACTCTTTGTTGACGACATGGCGGACATCTGGTGGGCAAGAAGGCATTCTGTGTTGGAGAAATGGCAGAAATTACGTGGATAGAATGGTACTCTGTGTTGGCGACATAGCGGAAATTAGATGGACAGGAAGACACTCTGTGTTGGTGACATGGCATAATTAAGATGTACAAGAAGTCATTTTGTGTTGGAGACATGGCGAATATAGCTTTTTTTAGTTTTGTGTGTTATATCACCGAAACCATGATTTTAATTCCAATGGAACTTTGTATGCTGGTTGTTCATTTTTCAATTATGAAATTTGTGAACAAAAATCTCATTTGTTCGCCTTTTGTACCATTGTATCAAATGAAAACATAAAAATATATGATATCTGCAAAAAACAACTGATGTTTACCAAACATGACAATTAAGTAGCACTATCGCAGGACATGAGATCTGATAAACTGTGATAGGGTTGGACACACATGTTCTTCAAATGGCGGCCATATTATTTTTTTGGTTAGAATATTTTATCTACAAAACTACTAAACAAACTTCAATGCATGCTAACAGTATCCATTTTATTAATTGAATTTGCCTATACAAGGCCTTATAACTCAGATATTTTGTAAGATTGCCTCACATGAAATAATATAGTCTTATGTACTATCTAAGGAAACGATCAACCGATTTCTCTCCACCATGATGCCACCACAGTGTGCCTTCATGTCCACTTAATATAAAAAATGTCGCCAAGACAGTGTGCCTTCCTGTACACCAAATTTCCGCTATGTCTCCAACACAGAGTGCCTTCCTGCAGACCAGATGTCCGCAATGTTGCCAACTAAGTGTGCCTTCCTGCCCACCAGATGTCCGCAATTTCGTCAAAACAGAGTGTCTTCCTATCCAACTCATTTTCCGCAATGTCGCTACCGCAGAGTGCCTTCCTGCCCACTGGGTGTCCGCCATGTCGCCAACAAAGAGTGCCTTCCTACAGACCATATGTCCGCCATGTCGCCAACTGAGTGTGCCTTCCCGCCCAACAGATGTCTCCCATGTCGCTTTCTAAAAGAGCCTTCCTGCCCACCAGATGTGTTGGTGACGTGGTGGAAGTTAGGTGGACAGGAAGGTGCCCTGTGGTGGCAACATGGCGGACATCTGGTGGGCATGAAGAAATTCTGTTTTGGCAGTATGGGGGAAAATAGGTGGGCAGGAACGTACTCTGTGGTAACATGGCGGACATCTGGTGGTTAGTAAGGCACACTGTCTTGAACTTATGACGGAAATTAGGTGGATAGAAAGGCAATCTGCGGTGGCGAGATGGCAGTCATCTGGTGGACAGGAAGACACTCTGTGGTGGCGATATGATATACATCTGGTGGGTAGGCAGGCACTCTATCTTGGCGACAAGGCGGAAATTAGGTGGACAGGAACGCACTCTGTGGTGATATGCCGGACATCTGGTGGTTAGGAAGGCACACTGTCTTGAACATTTGGCGGAAATTAGGTGGATAGGAAGGCACCTTGCGGTGGCGACATGGCGGTCATCTGGTGGGCAGGATGCCACACTGTGGTGGCGACATGGCGGTCATCTGGTGGTCAGGATGGGACTCTGTGGTGGTGACAAGGGTTTCATTTGGTGGGCAGATAGGCACACTGTGATGACAACATGGTGGTTATCTGGTGGGCAGGAAGGCACACTTTGGTGGCGACTTGGCGAACATCTGGTGGGCAGGAAGGCACACTGTGGTGTCGACATGGCGGTCATTTGGTAGTCAGGAGGATACACTGTGGTGGGCACATGGCTTTCATCTGGTTGTCAGGAAGCCACACTGTGGCGGTGACACGGCGTTCGTCTGATGGGCATGGAGGCACTCTTTGATGGTTAAATGACCGAACTTAGGTATACGGGAAGGCAAGCTGTGGTGCGTCATGATCGTCATCTGGTAGGCAAGCCACACTGTCGTGAACACATTAGAGTCATCAGATTGTCAGGAAGGTACTCTGTCGCGGCGACAAGAAGGTCATCTGTTGGGCATTAAAGCACACTCTTTGCTGGCTACATGACGGTCATCTGGTGGGCAAGAGGGCACAATTTGGTGGCGACATGCCGGTCTTCTGGTGATCAGGAACGCTCGATGTGTTGGCGTCATAGCGGTCATCTGTTGGGCAGGAAGACACACTGTGGTGGCGACATTGCGGACCTCTGGTGGGCAGGAGAGAACACTGTGGTGTGTATATGGCCGATATCTTGCGGCCAGGAGGGCACACTTTGATGACGACATGGCGGACATCTGGTTGTCAGGAAGGCTCTCTGTGTTGGCGAGATGGCGGTCATCTAGTGGGCAGTAAGGCAAACTTTGGTGGCGACATGGCGGACATCTGGTAGTCAGGATGGCTCCCTGTGTTGGCGACGGGAAGATCAACTGGTGCACAGGAAGGTACTCTGTGGTGCTCCCCTGGTGGTCGTCTGGTTTTCAGGAAAACACACTTTTGTGGTGACATGGCGGTCATCTGGAGGGCAGGTAGGCACACTGTGGTGACGAATTGGCGGACGTCTGGTGGGCTGGAAAGTACACGGCACACAATGGTGTCGACACTGCTGTCATCTGTTGGTAAGGAAGGTACTTTGTAGTGGTTAAATGGCGGAATTAAGGTATACGGGAAGGCAATCTATGGTGCTACATGTCGGTCATCTGGTGTGCACGAATGCACACTGTGGTGGCAACATGGTGGTCATTTGGTGGTCAGGATGGTACTCTGTTGCGTCGACATGGTGGTCATCTGGTGGACAGGAAGTTACTCCTATTTGGCGACATGGAGTTTACCTGGTGGGCAGGAAGGCACTCTGTGGGTCACTTGGCAGTCATCTGGTTGACAGAAAGGCACTCTGTGTTGCCGACATGGCGGTTATCTGGTGGTAATGAATGCACTCTCTTATGGCGACATAGCGTTCATTTGGTGAGCAGGAAAGCAATCTGTGGTGGCGACATCGCAAACATCTGGTGGGCAGGAAAGTTCTTTTTACTGGCGACAAGGCGGACATCTGGAGGTCAAAAGGGTGCTCTTTGTTGGCGACGTGGGGGACATCTTGTGGACAGGAAGGCACTCTGGTGGCGCTATGGCGGTCATCTGTTGTGCAGGAGGGCACACTGTGGTGACGAAATGTCGTTCATCTGGTGGTCAGGAAGGATCTCCTTTTGGCGACTAGAATGTCATCTGGTGGTCAGGAAGGTAATCTGGGGTGCAACATGGTGGTCAACTGGTGTTGAGGAAGGTATGCTTTGTTGGCGACAGGGCGGCCATCTGGTGGGTTGGAAGGCTCTCTGTGTTGTCAACATAGAGGTCACCTGGTGGGCAGGAGGGCACACTGTGGTGGCGAAAAAGCGGTCATCTGGTGGTCAGGAAGGCTCTCTGTGTAGGCGACATGGCAGTCATCTACTGGGCAGGAAGACACACTGTGGTGGCGACATGGCGGACTTCTGGTGATCAGAGGGCACTCCATGGTGGCAACATGGCGGTCATCTGGTGGTCAGGAATGCACTCTGTGTTGACGACATGGCTGTCATCTAGTGAGCGGGTAGGCACACTGTGGTGACGAATTGGCGGACGTCTGGTGGGCTGGAAATTACACGGCACACTATGGTGTCGACACTGCTGTCATCTGTTGGTAAGGAAGTTACTTTGTAGTGGTTAAATGGCAGAATTAAGGTATACGGGAAGGCAATCTATGGTGCTACATGGCGGTCATCTGGTGTGCACGAATGCACACTGTGGTGGCAACATGGTGGTCATTTGGTGGTCAGGAAGGTACTCTGTTGTGGCGACACGGCGGTCATCTGGTGGTCAGGAAGGTACTCTTGGGTGGTTATAAGGCGGAAATTATATATACGGAAGACACTCTGTGTTGCGGCATGGCGGTCATCTGGTGGACAGGGAGGTACTATGTGGTGTCATCATGGCTGTCATGTGGTGAGCAGGAAGGCATACAGTGTGTTGACATGGCGGTCATCAGGTGGGCAGTAAGGCACATTTTGTTGGCGACATGGCGGACATCTAGTGGGTGGTAAGTCACACGGCACCCGTGGTGGCGACAATGCGGTCATTTGGTAGTCAGGAATGTATTCTGTGGTGGTTTAATGGCGTAAATTTATAGGACGGGAATGCACTTTGTGGTGCAACATGGCGGTCGTCTGCTTGGCTGGATGGCACACTGTGGTGGCGACATGGTGGTAATCTATTGGAGAGGAAGGCACTCATTGGTGTATGAATGACGGAAATTAGGTGGACGTGAAGCCAATTTTTTGTACGATATTGTGGTCATCTGGTGGTCCGGAAGGTACTCTGTGTTGGCGACATGGCGGTCTTCTTGAGGGCAGAGAGGAACATTGTGGTGGCTTCATGGCGTTCACATGATGGGCAGGAAGGTACTTTGTGGTGGTTAAATGGCGGAAATTAAATTGACGGGAAGGCATTCTTTGGTTGGATATGTCGTTAATCTGTTGATGAGGAATGCACTCTGTATTGGCGACAAGGCGGTCATCTGGTTGGCAGGAAGACACACTGTAGTGTCAAAATGGCGGTCATCTGGTGGTCAGGAAGGTACTCTGTTGTGGCGACATGGCGGTCATCTGGTGGTCAGGAAGGTACTTTTTTTTTGGCGACATAGAGGTCAACTGGTGAGCAGGAAGGTACTCTGTGGGGCGATTTGGCGGTCTTCTGGTGGTCAGGAAGGCACACTGTGTTGGCGACGTGGCGTTCATTTGGTGAGCAGGAAGGCAAACTTTGGTGGCGTCATAGAGGACATCTAGTGAGCAGGAAGGCACACTGTGGTGGAGACTAAGCGGTCATCTGTTGGACAGGAAAGCACTCTGTGGTGGTGACATGTCGGTCATCTATTGCGCATAAAGGCACACTAAGGTGGTAAAATGGCGGAATTTAGGTAAAGGGGAAGGCACTCATTGGTGCGACATGGCGGACATCTGGTGGGCAGGATGCCACACTGTAGTGGTGACATGGCGATCATCTGGTGGTAAGGAAGGTACTCTGTGGTAGTTACATGGTGGACATCTGGTGGGTAGGAGAGCATACTGTTATGGCTACATGTCGTTCATCTGGTGGGCAGGAAAGCTCTCTGAGTTGGCGACATGGAGGTCAGCTGGTGGGCAGGAGGGCACTCTTTGGTGGCGACATGGCTGTCAACTGGTGGTCCGGAACGCTCACTGTGTTGGCGATATAGTGGACATCTGGTGAGTTGGAAAGCGCTCTTTGCTGGTTAAATGGCTGAAGTTAGGTAAACAGGAAGGCACTCAGAGGTGCGACATGGCGTTTATCTGTTGGTCAGGTAGGCACACTGTGGTGGCGACATGGTAGTTATCTTGTGGGTAGGAAAGCACTCTTTGCTGGTTAAATGGCTGAAATTAGGTAAACAGGAAGGCACAAAGTGGTGCGACATGGCGGTTATCATGTGGGCAGGATTCCACACTATGGTGGCGACTAATGGGTCATCTAGTGGGAAGGAAGGAACACTGTGGTGGCGACATGGCGGACATCTGGTGGGCAGGTATGTACTCTGTGGTGGTAAAATTACGAAAAATGTGTGGACAGGAAGGTACTCTTCGGTGCTATTTGACAGACATCTGGTGGTTATGATGGCACTGTGCGGTGGCGACTTGGCGGTCATCGGGTAGGTAGAAATGCACTCTGTTGTGTCGGCCTGGCGATCATCAGCTGGTCAGGAAGGTACACTGTTTCGGTGACATGTTGGATATCTTGTGCCAAGAAAGTCACACTGTGGTGGCCGCATGGCGGTCATCTGGTGGACAGGGAGGAACTCAGTGGTTGTTAAATGGCAGAAATTAGGCGGACAGGAAGGTAATCTGTGGTACGACATTGCGGTGATCTGGTGGTCCGGAAAGTACTCTGTTTTGGTGACATGGCGGTCTTCTTGTGGGCAAAGATGCACACTGTGGTGGCTTCATGGCGGTCATGTGGTCGGCAGGTATTCACTCTTTGTTGGTTACTTGGCGGTCAATCTGGTGGTCAGGAAGGCATTTTGTGATGGCGTCATGACTATCATTTGGTGGCCAGGAATATACACTGTCGTGGCGACATGGCGTTCATCTGGTGCGCAGGAAGGCACTCTATGGTGGTTATATGGCGGAATTTTGGTATACGGGAAGGCGCTGTGTGGTGCCGCATGGCGGTCATCTAGTGGACAGGAATGTTCTCTGTGGTGGCGACAAGCGGTTATGTTGTGGGCAGGTAGGCTCACTGTGGTGGCGATATGACTGTCATCTGGTGGGCAGGAAGGCACACTATGGTGGAGACATGGTGGCCATCTGGTGAAATTTAAGGTACTCTATTTTTCGACATGGCGATCATCTGATGACCAGGAATGTACACTGATGTGGCGACATGGCGGTCTTATGGTGGGCAGGAAGGTACACTGTGGTGGGGAATTGGCGGTCATCTGTTGGGCAGGAGTGCACACTGTGGTGGCTACATGACGTTCACCTGGTAATCAGGAAGTCTCTCTGTTTTGGCTACTAGGAGGTCATCTGATGGGCAGGAAAGTACTCTATGGTGCGACATGGCTGTCATCTGGTGGGTAAGAATGTACTCTTTTTTGGCTACATTGAGGTAATCTGGTGGGCAGGAAGGTACAATGTGGGGCTACATGGCTGTCATTTGATGGTCAGGAAGTTTCTCTGTGGTGTGACAAGGTCCTTTGGAGAACAATAAGGCTTTCTGTGTTGGCGTAATTGCAGTCATCTTGTGGGCAGGAAGGCACACTGTGGTGGCAACATGGCGGTCATCTGGTGGTCAGTAAGTTTATCCATTGTGGAGATATACGGCGGTGATATGGTGGGCAGGAAGGTACTCTTTTTTGGCGACAGGGTGGTCGTCTTGTGGGCAGGAAGGTACTCAGTGGGGAGAAATGGATATCATCTGGGGGTCAGGAAGGCACTCTGTGTTGCCGACATGACGGTCATCTATTGGGAAAGAAGGATCACGGCGGTGGCGACAAGGCGGTTATTGGGTGGGCAGGAAGGCAAACTGTGGTGGCGACATGGCGGACATCTGGTGGGCAGGAAAGATCTTTTTGTTGGCGACATGGCGGGCATCTGGTGGTAGGGAATGTTGTCTGTGGTGGCGACATGGTGGTCATGGGGATGTCAGAACGGTATACTGTGGTGGGGACATGGAGTTCATTTGGTGGTCAGGAATATATATATATATATTGTGGTAGCGACATGGTGGTAATCTGGTGGGCAGGAAGGTACTCTGTGGTGCGAAATAGCGGTCATCTGGTGGGCAGGAAGGCCCACAGTGGTGGTGACTTGGCGGACATCTGGTGGGCAGGATGGTACTATTATTAGGCGACATAGCGGACATCTTGTGGTCAGGAGGGTCTCGTTGTAGGCGACATGGAGTTCATCTTGTGGTCAGCAAGGATTTCAGTGTTAGCTACTTGGATGTCATATGGTGGTAAGGAAGGTACTCAGTGGGGAGACATGGCGATCATCTGGTGGTCAGGAAGGCATCCTGTGTTGCCGACATGAGTGTCACCTGGTGGGAAGGAAGGCTCACAGCGGTGGCGGCATTGCGGTCATTTGGTGTTCAGGAAGGCAAACTGTGTTGGCGACATGGCGGTCATCTAGTGGGAAGGAAGGTACTCTGTGGTAGTTAAATGACGAAAAATTGGTGGACGGGTAGGCACACTGTGGTGCGATATACCGGACATCTGGTGGTTAGGAAGGCACTGTTTGGTGCCGACATGGCGTTCATCTATTGGGAAGAAAGGCACACTGTTGTGGCGACATGGTGGTCATCAGCTGGTCAGGAAGGCACACTGTGTCGGCGACATGGTGTATATCTTGTGCCAAGAAAGGAACGCTGTGGTGGCGACATGGCGGTCATGTGGTCGGCATGATTGAACTCTAAAGTGGCTAAATGGCGGAATTTAGGTGGACTGAAGGCACTCTGTGGTGCGCGTTGGCGGTTATCTGGTGTTCAGGAAGGCACACTGTGGTGAAGACATGGGGGTTCATGTGGTGGGCAGGAAGGTACTCTATGGTAGTTAAATGGCGGAAATTAGTTGGACGAGAAGGCACATTGGGTGCGCCATGACTTTCATCTGGTATTCAGGAAAGCACACAATTGTGGCGACATGGCGGTCATCTGTTGGGCAGGTAGGCACAAAGTTGTGGCAACATGGCTGTCATCTGGTGGCCAGAAAGTTACTTTGTTGTGGCGACATGGCTGTCATCTAGTGGTCAGAAAGAAATAATTTTTGGCGACATGGAGGTCATCTGGTGGGAAGGAAGGTACTTTGTGGGGCTACTTAGCAGTCATGTGGTAGTCAGGAAGGCACACTACGGTGTCGACATGGCGGATATATGGTGTGCAGGAAGGCACACTGTTGTGTTCACATTGCGGTCATCTGGTGGTCAGGAAGGCACACTGTGGTGTCGACATGGCGGACATATGGTGGGCAGGAAGGCACACTGTAGTGGCGACATGGCTTTCATCTGGTTGGCAGTAAGGCACACCAAGGTGGCGACATAGCGGACATGTGATGGGCATGTAGGCCCACTGTGGTGGCGACATGGCGGTCATATGTTGGGCAGGAAGGCACACTTTGTTGACGACATGGCGGTCATATGGTGGGCAGTAAGCCACACACGGCACACCGTGGTGTTGCAATTGCGGTCATCTGGTGGTCAGGAAGGCACAATGTCGTGGTTAAATGGCGGAATTAATGTATACGGGAAGGCTCTCTTTGGTGGTCGTATGTTGGGTAGGTATGCACACTTTTATGGTTATATAGCGGAAATTATGTTTTTCGGGAATGCCCTCTGTGGTGCAACATAGCGGCATTCTTGTGGGCAGGAAGGTAGACTTTGGTGGCGACAAGGCGGACATCTGTTGGGAAGGAAAGCACTCTGTTGTGGCGAGATGTCGGGCATCTGGATGTCAGGAATGCTCTCTGTGGTGGTTTAATGGCGGCAATTTAGAGGACGGAAAGCACTCTGTGGTGGCTACATGGCTGTCATGTGTTGTGTAGGAAGTCTCACTGTGGTGGCGACATGGCAGTCATGTGGTGGGCAGGATGCCACACTGTGGGGGCGACATGGCGGTCATCTGGTGGTCAGGAAGGTACTCTGTGGTGGCTACAGGGGTGTCATCTGGTAAGCTGATAGGCACACTGTGGAGGCGACATGGTGGTCTTCTGGTGGCCTGGAAGGCAAACTGTGTTGGCGACTTGGTGAACATCTGGTGGGAAGGAAGGCACGCTGCGGTGGCGACATTGCGGTAATCTGGTTGTCAGGAAGGTTGTTTAATGGCGGAAATTAGGTTTACTGGAAGGTAATTTATCGTGCGACATGGCGGACATTTTGTGGGCAGGAAGCCGCACTGTGGTGGCGACTTGGCTATCATCTGGTGGTCAGTATTGTACTCTGTGGTAGCGACAATGTGGTTAACTGGTGAGCAGGTAGGCACACAGTGGTGGCGAAATAGTGTTCATTTGGTGGGCAGGAAGCCACCTTGTGGTGGCGACATGGCGGTCGTCTGATGGTCAAGAAGTCACTCTTTGATGGTCAAATTGCCGAAATTAGGTATACGGGAAGGGAAAACGTGGTACGGCATGGTGGTTATCTTGTGGGCATGAAGGCTCACTGTGGTGGCGACATGGCTTTCATCTGGTTGGCAGAAAGGCACACCAAGGTGGCGACATCGCGGTCATGTGATGGGCATGTAGGCCCACTGTGGTGGCGACATGGCGGTCATATGGTGGTCTGTAAACCACACTGTGGCGGCGACATGGCGGTCATCTGATTGGGATGAAGGCACTCTTTGGTTTTTCCATGACCGAAACTAGGTATACGGGACAACAATCTATGTTGCGTATTGGGGGTCATCTGGTGGGCAGGAAGCCACACTGTGGTGACCACATATGGGTCATCATCAAGTGGTCAGGAAGTTACTCTGTGGTGGCGACAAGGAAGTCATATGGTGGGCAGGTAGGCACACTGTGGTGGCTTCATTGCGGTCATCTGGTGGGCATGAAGGCACTCTTTGTTGGCTACTTGGCGGTCATCTGGTGGTCAGGAAGGTTTTTTGTATTGGTGACATGGCTATCATTTGGTGGCCAGGAAGGCACTCTGTTGTGGCGACATGGCGGTTATTTGGTGGGCAGGAAAGCACACTGTGGTGGTGACATGGAGGACATCTGGTAGTCAGGAATATACACTGTGGTGGCGACATGGCGGTCATCTGGTGCGCAGAAAGGCACACTGTAGTGGCGACTTAGCGGACATCTGATGGGCATGAAGGCCCACTGTGGTGGCAACATGTCGCATTTCTGGTGGTCAGGAAGGCACTCTGTGTTGGCGACAAGGAAGTCATCTGGTGGACTGGTATTTGCTCTTTGTTGGCGGCATGGCGGAAATCTGTTGGGCAGGATGATACTCTGTAGTGGTTAAATGGCGGAATTAAGGTATACGGGAAGGCGCTCTATGGTGCGACATGCCGGACATCTGGTGGGCAGAAAGCCAAACAGTGGTGGCGACATGTCGGTCATATGGTGGGCAGGAAGGCACTCTATGGTGGTTATATTGCGGAATTTTGTTATACGGGAAGGCTTTGTGTGGTGCGGCTTGGTGGTCATCTAGTGGTCAGGAAGGTACTCTGTGGTGACGACAAGCGGTCATCTGGTGGGCAGGTAAGCTCACTGTGGTGGCCACATCGCAGTCATCTGGTGGGCAGGAAGGCACACTGTGGTTTCGACATGGCGGTCTTATGGTGGGCAGGAAGGTACTCTGTGGTGCGACATGGCGGTCATCTGGTGGTCACGAAGGTACACTGTTGTGGCGACATGGCGGTCTTCTGGCTGGCAGGAAAGTACCCTATTTTGGCGAAATGGCGGACAATTGGTGGGCAGGAGGGCATACTCTGGTAGATACGAGACGGTCATCTGGTGATCAGGAAGTCTCTTTGTGTTGGCGACAGGGAGGTCATCTGGGGTGCAGGAAGGTACTTTGTGGGGCGAAATGGCGGTCATCTAGTGGTCAGGAAAAAACTCTGTGGCGCCGACATGTTGGTCATCTGGTGGGCAGGAAAGCACTCTTTTGTGGCGAC
Source organism: Dryococelus australis (assembly GCA_029891345.1). Lineage (NCBI taxonomy): Eukaryota > Metazoa > Arthropoda > Insecta > Phasmatodea > Phasmatidae > Dryococelus > Dryococelus australis. Next base: position 91,983,807 of record CM057007.1, on the reverse strand, counting down.
ATGTCGGGCATCTGGAGGTCTGGAAGGCTCTCTGTGGTGGTTTAATGGCGGCAATTAGAAGGACGGAAAAGGACTCTGTGGTGGCTACATGGTGGTCATTTGTTGTGTAGGAAGGATCACTGTGGTGTCGACACGGTGGTCTTCTGGTGGGCAGGAAGTCAGACTGTGGTGCGACATGGCGGACATCTGGTTGGCAGGAAGCCACATTGTGGTGGCGACATGGCGGCCATCTGGTGGGCAGGAAGGCACTGTTTGGTGGTTATATGGAGGAAAATATTTATACGCGAATGCACGCTGTGATGTGTCATGGCGGTCATCTGGTGGACAGGAGGGTCTCTATTGTTTCGACAAGGCGGTCATCTTGTGTGCAGGTAGGCACATTGTGGTGTGACATGGCGGTCATTTGGTGGGTAGGAAGACACACTGTGGTGGTGGCATGGCGGTCATCTGGTTTTGCTGGAAGTTATTCTGTGGTTGTTAAATGGCAATAATTAGGTGGAGGAAATGCACTACGTTGTGGCGACATGGGGTCATCTGGTTGTCAGGAAGAAAGTCTGTGATTGCAATATTGCCAATCAGGTGGTCACGAAGGCACTCTGTTGGTTTTAAATGGCGGAAATCAGGTGGACTGGAAGGCACTGTGTGGTGCGACATGGCCGTCATCTTGTGGTCATGAAGGCACACTGTAATGGCGACATGGCGATCATCTGGGTGGCAGGAAGGCACACTGTAATGGCGACATGGCGATCATCTGGTGGGCAGGAAGGCACACTGTAATGGCGACATGGCGGTCATCTAGTTGCCTGGAAGCCACATTGTGGTGGTGACATGGAGGTCATCTGGTGGTCAAGAAGGTATTTTTGGTGGCTACAAGGCGGTCATCTGGTGGGCAGGTAGGCACACTGTGGTGGCGACATGGTGGTCATCTGGTGGGCAGGAAGGCTCAATGTGGTGGGGACATGGTGGACATCTTGTTGTCAGGAAGGCTGTGGGCGAAGTGGAGATCAACTGGTGGTCAGAAAGGAACTCTTTGTTGCGACAAGGGGGTCATCTGGTTGTCAGGAAGGTACTGTTTGTTGGCAACATGGCGGTCATCTGGTGGGAGTGAAGGCACACTGAGGTGGCGACATGGCGGTCATCTGGTTTGGCAGGTGGGCAAACTGTGGTGGCGACATGGCGGACATCTAGTGGGCAGGAAGGGACAGTGTGGTGGCGACATGGCGGTCATCTGGTGGGCAGGATGGCAAACTGGGGTGGCAACATGGAGTTAATATTGTGGTCAGCAAGGTACTTTGTGGTGGCGAAATGGCATACATCTGGTTGTTAGGAAGCTACTCTGTGGTGGCGACATGGCTGACATCTGCTGGGCAGAAAGTCAAACAGTGGTGGCGAATTGGCGGTCATTAGGTGATCATGAATGTACGCTTTGTTGGTGACATGGCGGATATCTGGTGGTCCGGAAGGTACTCTTTGTTACCGAGATAGCGGTCATCAGGTTTGCAGGAAGGCACTCTGTGGTGCGACACGGCGGTCTCCTAATGGGCAGGAAGGAACTCTGTGGTAGCTATATGGCGATCATCTGGTGGGCAGGATGGCACAATGTAGTGGCGAAATATCGGTCATCTGGTTGTCAGTAAGGTACTATGTGGCGGTGACATGGTGGTCATCTGGTGGTCAGAATGGTACATTATGGTGGCGACGTGGCTATCATTTTGTTTTTAGGAAGGTACATCTTGGTGGCGACATGGCGGTGATTTGGTGGGCAGGAAGGCTCCCTGTTTTGGCGACATTGCGGTCATCTGGTGGTCAGGAAGGAACTGTGGTGGTTAAATAGTGTAAATTAGATGGACGGGATGGCTCTCCGTAGTGCGACAAGGCGATCATCTGGTGTGCTGGAAGAACACTGTGATGGCGACATGCCGGACATCTGGTGGGCAGGAAGGCAAACTGTGGTGGTGACATGGCCGACATCTGGTGGGTCGGAAGGCACTCTGTGGTGGCGAAATGGCGGTCATCTTGTGGTCAGGATGGTACAGTTTGTTGACGATATGGTGGACATCGTGTGGTTTGGAAGATTCTCCATTTGTTGGCGACATTGGGGACATCTGGTGGTCAGGAAGGTACTCTGTGGTGGCGCCTTTTCAGTCATCTGGTAGTCAGGAAGGAACTCTGTGGTGTCGACAAGGCGGTCATCCGGTGGTCAGGAAGGTATACCGTGGTGTCGACATGCCGTTCATGTGTTGGTATATTTCTTGACTTTGGTAGTTCTTGTACCTGACCCTGAACTTTCTTTTGCTTGTGTTTAAGAATATGGGAAGTTACACTCACTCTCTACCCCTCATATTCGCTCATCAATGTCAAACTTTATGACGTCATAATGTAATGAAACTTGTTTCTTACATACCGTGTACTACGGGGATCTCAGTAGATATGTTGCCACAATCACTATATTCTTGTGTGGATATGTGATTGAGTCTGAACTGTTCCGCCATTAAATTCCACTCCTACACTGCAAAAAAGAGAATTTTCCGCTAAAGTTTCTAATCTCTAATGGAAGTTCTTAACCTGTACGAACTATGGAAATAATACCACACCAAAATGAAAATACAGAAATGCTGAACATTGCTATTATACAAAATAATTTGTAGAGCGAACGGGCGTGTGCGTTCAGAGTTAGTTCTTGTCCTTGCTGTTGTGATAGTAGCGACTCGTGGATGTTACAGTATGAGTGTGATAGTGGATGTGTGTTCATTGCCCTCACGTACTGAGCCCATAAAGGCGAGCCAGCGACAAATAACTGCACTGCAAAGCCTTACAGTCAATATTAGGCTAATAAACTGGAAACAAGGTGAACATTGATGGATAGGCATAAAGGATATTGTCCAGAACTTCGAGATGCAATGGTGCGGAAGTGAGAAACAAGTTGATTACTGGCCTCTTGGATATTGTTATTGGTTCCAGCAGTTTGTCAAACCTCATCTGGGAACCCTCGACTACAAATAGTTAACAACTGATATAAAAAGATATCTGCCGGCTCAAGGAGAAGACATACACATGGCGGCCCTCTTAACAATTAGTATCGTGAAGTAGCATTCAAGTCCCTTAATTTATTGAGATGAAACAGTGGTTAACACGCTAGACTCGCTGACGGGAAGACCCGGGTGTCATTTCTTCTTCAGCCATCTAAATTCAGTTTTTCATCACTCGTCGAGTCGAGTGTCTTGAGGCTGTTAAATTTTTTTCTACAGATTTTGGTCATATTTAATGGTGTTGTCAATATATATATATATATATATATATATATATATATATATATATATATATATATATATATACATATATAGCTTATTTAATGGTGTTATGACACAATATAGATATTTTGAGCATATTTAATGGTGTTGTGACACAATATAGATATTTCGAGCATATTTATTGGTATTGTCACACAATATAGATATTTTGAGCATATTTAATGGTGTTGTGACACAATATAGATATTTCGAGCATATTTATTGGTATTGTCACACAATATAGATGTTTTGAGCATATTTAATGGTGTTGTCACACAATATAGATATTTTGAGCATATTTAATGGTATTGTCATACAATATAGATATTTTAATTAAAATAACAAACAATTTGAAAAGTTATATCCATATTTTTCAACGGATAAATATTAAAATTAAACTTAAAATAGATTGCAGGAATTAAGAATTTTGACGCACAGTTTTGTTTCAGATGAAGTTTGTGTTGGTTACAGGAATTGCGTGTTACCGTTTCTGCGAATGATGAATCGAGGAATTTGGGTAGGTCTTAACAACGTGTTGAGATCCAACGTGTGCGAAGTGAGGTGAGAATGGAGCAGAGTTGAAGTGCTGAGGCGGGAGTAAACCCGCCGACCAGCGACATGATCCAGCACGATCTACTTTGTTTGAAAGACATTATCTGCGGCAAGTGTTCAAACTTGAAGTGGAGTGTCCTCAAGTGAACCGCACTGTATCACGTGCAGAGTTGATTATAGGATATCACAAACAACACTAGACTTTTCAGAAAAGTTTTATATGAAAGAAGAAAGCAAATACTTTGTAACGTTGGAAAACATTTTGCTTGAGCATACTTAGTTGGCTGCTTAAAATAAATCAAATAATAAAACTATATTTTAAATCACAATGTAAGTGTATTTCAATTTTGAATACTTCAGAGAGCACACTTTGCAGTAACATCATCATGGTATTATAAAAATAGCAATTATATTTACAAATATTTTTACCAGTTGATATTATGAACATTTATTTTAGTTATAGAAATGTTTACGTTTGTTGCTGCAATCGATTAATAATTATTGATATTATTTATCAATATTAATACTATTTTAGTAATACGATCAGTGTTATTACTACTATGATATTGCTTGATGATGGTTTTTCTGCAAATTATGCTTTCTGAAAAATCCAAAAACAGAATACGCTTAAACATCGACTTAAAAAAGACTCAAAACAACTTACTTTTAAATCATTTAAGAAAGTAAAATAACGTTACCTGTATATATATACATATACACACACTTTCTTCCATCATATGCTTTTTAAATTGCACTATACTGAGAATCATAGTAACGTGTGTACTCATTTTGAAAATAAAGTCTACTTAAATCTTAACTTCAGTTCGTTTTTACTACAATTGCTATCTCAACAGTTAAAGTAGAATTACTGGCGAACCACAAAACAAGTTTAAAAAAATATTCTTTGAGTAGTTCGATTAAAACAATTAATTCGAGCGGTGTAATGACGTAAAAGGTTTTATCAGTTTTTAGATTTGTATGAAGGATATATATATATATATATATATATATATATATATAAATAAGATATTTTATGCTTGCTTTATACATTTTCGAAGAGTAATTTTCTTCTTTTCTCAGGCTATTATTATATTTCAATTCAGGGACGTTGGAAAGGAAGCGTACCGAAGTACATAGTACTTATTCTAATGAGGTTCTAATGGGGTACGACGTAGGATTTGTACACTACCCCTTAAAATATTGTAATATCATCCTAATTATCACCCTAATAAACTGTGCTGCATCAAAAAATTTATTCCATCGAAATTTTACGACCTGCGTCAGTAACAATTTTTGTAACATGTTATGATGTATATAAATTCATTGGTATTAATGTTAGAAATTATTTATGGCAGTTTCTTTTACTCACAAGTTGCCAAATTTAACTTTTCGTAGCTGAGACGGATGTGTATATTATCATTTATTAAACATCATAATCAACATTAATATGACTTTTGCTATACGTTTAAAAACATGGTAATTATTGCGATTTTTCTATGCTAAATGTCTTTTCAGAAACACTGAAAACGTCAGAACGCTTAAATTTAAATTAAAAATTTACTCGGGTTTATTGATTTTTAAAAAAATTTGAAGCAGTAACTTATACCAAAATATTTCATGGTTGTACACAATAGAAGCATTTTTTATAAGATTGCAAGAATTTCATACTTTTCTTACAATATTAGTGTACAAGTGTGTAAATATTTGTGCATGTTGGACAGTGGCATAGAGTGTTTTATAACTAGCATCTACCCTCCTATGGTAGAGCCATGCCTCATACGCCATACTGTCCTCACTGGCCTCATACGTCACACATTTCTTACAATATTAGTGTACTAATTTGTAAATATTTGTGCATGTTGGACAGTGGCGTAGAGTGTTTTTAACTTACCACTACCCACCTATGGTAAAGCCATGCCTCATACTCCATACTGGTCTTACTGGCCTCATACGTCATACTTTTCTTACAATACTAGTTTACTAGTTTGTAAATATGTGTACATGTTGGAAAGTGGCGTAGAGTGTTTAAGAACTAGCGACTACCCTCCTATGGTAAAGCAATGCTTCATACGATATACTGGCCTCACTGGCCTCATACGTCAAACATTACTTACAATATTAGTGTACTAATTTGTAAATATTTGTGCATGTTGGACAGTGGCGTAGAGTGTTTTTAACTTACCACTACCCACCTATGGTAAAGCTATGCCTCATACGCCATACTGGTCTTACTGGCCTCATACGCCATACTGGCATCACTGGCCGCATACGTCATACTTTTCTTACACTATAAGTGTACTATTTTGTAAATATTTGTGCATGTTGGAGAGTGGCGTAGGGTGTATTATAACTAGACACTACCCTCCTATGGTAAGCCATTCCTCATAGGCCATACTGGCCTCACTGGCCTCATACATTTCTTACAATATTAGTGTACAAGTTTGTATATATTTGTGCATGTTGGAGAGTGGCGTAGAGTATTTTATAACTAGCCACTACCCTCATATGGTATATAAATGCCTCATACGACATACTGGCCTCACTGGCCTCATATGTAATAAATTTCTTTCAATATTAGTGTACTAGTTTGTAAATATTTGTGCATTTTGGAGAGTGGCGTAGAGCGTTTTATAACTTGCCAATTCCCTCCTATGGTAAAGCCATGCCTCATACGCCATACTGGTTTCATTATCCTCATACGTCATACTTTTCTTAAAATATTAGTGTATAAGTTAGTATATATTTGTGCATGTTGGTGAGTGGCATAGAGTGTTTTATAACTAGCCACTACCCTCCTATGGTAAAGCCATGCCTCATACGAAATACTGGCCTTACTGGCCTCATACGTCATACTCTTCTTACAATATTAGTGTACTAGTTTGTAAATATTTGTGAATGTTGGACAGTGGCGTAGAGTGTTTTATAACTAGCCACTACCCTCCTATGGTAAAGCCATGCCTCATACGAAATACTGGCCTTACTGGCCTCATACGTCATACTCTTCTTACAATATTAGTGTACTAGTTTGTAAATATTTGTGAATGTTGGACAGTGGCGTAGAGTGTTTTATAACTAGCCACTACCCTCCTATGGTAAAGCCAAGCCTCATACGAAATACTGGCCTTACTGGCCTCATACGTCATACTCTTCTTACAATATTAGTGTACTAGTTTGTAAATATTTGTGCATGTTGGTGAGTGGCGTAGAGTGTTTTATAACTATCCACTACCCTCCTATGGTAAAGCCATGCCTCATACGCCATACTGGCCTTACTGGCCTCAAACGTCATACTTTTCTTACAATATTAGTGTACTAGTTTGAAAATATTTGTCCATTTTGGAAAGTGGCATAGAATGTTTTATAATTAGCCACTACCCTCCTATGGTATTGCCATGCCTCATACGCCATAATGTCCTCACTGGCATCATTGGCCTCACACGCCATACTGACATCACAAAACTCAATCATTCTACTGACCTCACTGGTCTCATACGTCATACTTGTCTTACAATATCAGTGTACTTCTTTGTAAATATTTGTGCATGATGGAGAGTGGCGTAGAGTATTTTATAACTATCCACTACCCTCCTATGGTAAAGCCATGCCTCATACGAAATACTGGCCTTACTGGCCTCATACGTCATACTCTTCTTACAATATTAGTGTACTAGTTTGTAAATATTTGTGAATGTTGGACAGTGGCGTAGAGTGTTTTATAACTAGCCACTACCCTCCTATGGTAAAGCCATGCCTCATACGAAATACTGGCCTTACTGGCCTCATACGTCATACTCTTCTTACAATATTAGTGTACTAGTTTGTACATATTTGTGCATGTTGGAGAGTAGCGTAGAGTGTTTTATAACTAGCCACTACCCTTCTACGGTAAACCCATTTCTCATTCGCCATACTGGCCTCACTGGCCTCATACGTCATACTTTTCTTACAATATTAGTGTACAAGATTGAAATATTTGTGCATGTTGGACAGTGCCGTATAGTGATTTATAACTAGCCACTACCTTCCTATAGTAAAGCCATGCCTCATACGCCATACTGGTATTACTGGCCTCATAGGCCATACTGGACTCACTGGCCTCATACATTTCTTACAATATTAGTGTACTAGTTTGTAAATAATTGTGCATGTTGGAGAGTGGAGTAGAGTGTTTTATAACTAGCAACTTCCCTCCTATGATAAAGCCAAGCCTCATACCACATACTAACCTTACTGGGCTCATACGTCATAACTTTCTTACAAAATTAGTGTTTAGTTTGTAAATATTTGTGCATGTTGGAGAGTGGCGTAGAGAGTTTTATAACTCGTCACTTCCCTTCTATGTTAAAGCCATGCTTCATACGCCATACTGGCTTCACTGGCCTCATACGTCATACTTTTCTAACAATATTAGTGTACTAGTTTGTAAATATTTGTGAATGTTGGAGAGTGGCGTATAGTGTTTTATAACAATCCATTACCCTTATATGGTAAGGCAATGCCTCACACGCCATACTGGCCTCACTTGCCTCATACGACATACTATTTTTAAAATATTAGTGTTCTAGTTTGTAAATATTTGTGCATTTTGGAGAGTGGTGTAGAGCGTTTTATAACTAGCTACTAGCCTCCTATGGTAAAGCCATGCCTCATACGCCATACTGGCCTCACTGGCCTCATACGTCATACTTATCTTACAACATTAGAGTAGTAATTTGTAAATATTTGTGCATGTTGGACAGTGGCGAAAAGTGTTTTTAACTAACTACTGCCCACCTATGGTAAAGCCATGCCTCACACGCGATACTGTTCTCACTGACCTCATAAATCATACTTTTTTTACAATATTGATGAACAAGTTTGTAAATATTTGTGCATGTTGGAGAGTGGCGTAGATTGTTTTATAACTAGCCACTTCCCTCCTATGATAAAGCCAAGCCTCATACAACATACTGGCCTCATACGTCATTAATTTCTTACAATATTAGTGTTTAGTTTGTAAATATTTGTGCATTTTTAAGAGTGGCGTAGAGAGTTTTATAAATTGCCACTTCCCTCCTATGGTAAAGCCATGCTTCATACGCCATACTGGCTTCACTGGCCACATACGTCATACTTTTCTTACAATATTAGTGTACTAGTTTGTAAATATTTGTGTATGTTGGAGAGTGGCGTAGAGTGTTTTAACACTAGCCTCAACCCTTCTATGGTAAAGCCATGCCTCATACGCCATACTGGTCACACTGGCCTCATACGTCATACTTTTCTTACAATATTAGTGTACAAGATTGTAAATATTTGTGCATGTTGGACAGTGGCGTAGAGATTTTTATAACTAGCCACTACCCTCCTTTGGTAAAGAAATGCCTCATACGCCATACTGGCCTCACTGGCCTCACTGACATCACCCGTCATACTTTCCTTTCAATAATAGTGTACTAGTTTGTAAAAAAATTTGTTCATGTTGGTGAGTTGCGAACTGTGTTTTATAACTAGCCACTATCCTCCTATGGTAAAGTTATGCCTCATAAGTCATATTCGTCTCACTGTCCTCATATGTCATACTTTTCTTACAATATTAGTGTACTAGTTTGTGAATATTTGTGTATGTTGGAGATTGGCGTAGAAGGGTTTAGCACAAGCCACAACCCTCCTATGGTAAAGCCATGCCTCATACGCGATACTGGCCTCACTGGCCTCATACGTCATACTTTTTTACAATATTAGTGCACTAGTTTGAAAATAATTGTGCATGTTAGAGATAGGCGTAGAGTGTTTTTATAACTATCCACTACCATCCTATGGTAAATCCATGCCTCATACGTCATACTGGCCTCACTGACCTCATACGTTATACTTTTCTTATAATATTAGTTTACTAGTTTGTAAATATTTGTGCATGTTGGACAGTGGCGTTGAGTGTTTTATAACTAACCACTACCCTCCTATGGTAAAGCCGTGCATCACACGCATTATTGGCCTCACTGCCCTCATACGTCACACTTCTCTTACAATATTAGTGTACTAGGTTGTAAATATTTTTGCATGTTGGAGAGTGCCGTAGAGTGTTTATAACTAACCACTACCCTCCTATGTTAAAGCCATGCCTCATACGCCATACTGTCCTCTCTGGCCTCATTGGCTCAAACGCCATACTGACCTCACTAACCTCAATCATTCTACTGACCTCACTGACCTCATATGTCATACTTGTCTTACAATATCAGTGTACATCTTTGTAAATATTTGTGCATGATGAAGAGTGGCATAGAGTATTTTATAACTAGCCACTACCCTCCTATGGTAAAGCCATGCCTCATACGATATACTGGCCTTACTGGCCTCATAGGTCATACTCTTCTTACAATATTAGTGTACTAGTTGGTTAATATTTGTGCATGTTGGAGAGTGGCATAGAGTGTTTTATAACTAGCCACTACCCTTTTATGGTAAAGCCATGCCTCATACGCCATACTGGCCTCACTGGCCTCATACGTCTTACTTTTCTGACAATATTAGTGTACTTGTTTGAAAATATTTGTGCATGTTGGAGTTAGGCGTAGAGTGTTTTATAAGTAGCCACTACCCTCCTATGGTAAAGACATGCCTCATACGCCATACTGGCCTCACTGGCCTCATACGACATACTTTTCTTTTAATATTAGTGTACTAGTTTGTAAATATTTGTGCATGTTGGACAGTGGCGTAGAGAGATTTATAACTAACCACTACCCTTATATGGTAAAGCCATGCCTCATACGCCATACTGACTTTACTTTACTCATACGTCATACTTTTTTTTAAATTATAGTGTACTAGTGTGTAAATATTTGTGCATGTTGGAGAGTGGCGTAGAGTGTTTTATAACTAGCCACTACCCTCCTATGGTATTGCCATGCCTCATACACCATACTGGCCTCACTGGCCTCATACGTAATACTTTTCTTACGATATTAGTGTACTAGTTAGTAAATATTTGTGAATGTAAGAGATAGGCGTAGAGTGTTTTATAACTAGCCACTACCCTCCTTTGGTAAAGCCATGCCTTATACGACATACTGGTCTTACAGGCCTCATAGGCCATATTATCCTCACTGGCCTCATACATATCTTACAATATTAGTGTACTAGTTTGTAAATATTTGTGCATGTTGGAGAGTGGCGTAGAGTGTTTTATAACTAGCCACTTCCCTCCTATGATAAAGCCATGCCTCATACGCCATACTGTCCTCACTGACCTCATTGGCCTCACACGCCAGACTGACCTCACTAACCTCAAACATCCTACTGTCCTCACTGGCCTCATATATCATACTTTTCTTACAATATTAGTGTACAAGTTTGTTAATATTTGTGCATGTTGGAGAATGGCGTAGAGTGTTTTATAACTAATCACTACTCTCCTATGGTAAAGCCATGCTTTATACGCCATACTGCCCACACTGACCTCATACGTCATACTTTTCTTTCAATATTAGTGTACTAGTTTTTAAATATTTGTGCATGTTGGAGAGAGGCGTAGAGTGTTTTAAAACTAGCCACTTCCCTCCTATGCAAAAGCCAGGCCACATACTCCATATTGGCATCACTGGCCTCATACGTCATACTTTTCTTACAATATTAGTGTACCAGTTTGAAATATTAGTGCATGTTGAAGAGTGACGTACAGGGTTTTTTATAACTAGCCACTACCCTCCTATGGAAAAGCCATGCCTCATACGCCATACTGTCCTCACTGGCCCTATAGTCATACTTTACTTACAATATTAATGTACTAGTTTGTAAATATTTGTGCACGTTGGACAGTGGCGGAGAATGTTTTAAAACTAGCCACTACCCTTCTATGGTAAAGCCATGCTTCATACGCAAAATTGGCCTCACTGGCCTCATACGTCATACTTTTCTTACAATATTAGAATACTAGTTTGTAAATATTTGTGCATGTTGGAGAGTGGCGTAGAGTATTTTATAGTTAGCCACTGCCCTTCTATGGCAAAGCCATGCCACATACGCCATACTGGCCACACCGGCCTCATACGTCATAATTTTCTTACAATATTGGTGTACTAATTTGTAAATATTTGTGTATGTTGGAGAGTGACGTAGAGTGTTTTAACACTAGCCACAACAATCCTATGGTAAAGCCATGCCTCATACGCCATACTGGCCTCCTGGCCTCATACGACATACTTTTCTTTCAATATTAGTGTACTAGTTTGTAAATATTTGTGCATGTTGGAGAGTGGCGTAGAGTTTTTTTATAACTAGCCACTACCCTCCAATTGTAAAGCCATGCCACCTACGACATACTGGCCTCACTGGCCTCATACGTCATACTTTTCTTACAATATTAGTGCACTAGTTTGTAAATATTTGTGCTTGTTGTTCAATGGCTTATAGTGTTTTATAACTTGCCACTATCCTCCTATGGTAAAGCCATGCCTCATACGACATATTCGTCTCACTGGCCTCATATGTCATACTTTTCTTACAATATTAGTGTACTAGTTTGTGAATATTTGTGTATGTTGGAGAGTGGCGTAGAAGGGTTTAGCACAAGCCACAACCCTCCTATGGTAAAGCCATGCCTCATACGCGATACTGGCCTCACTGGCCTCATACGTCATACTTTTTTACAATATTAGTGCACTAGTATGAAAATAATTGTGCATGTTAGAGATAGGCGTAAAGTGTTTTTATAACTATCCACTACCATCCTATGGTAAATCCATGCCTCATACGTCATACTGGCCTCACTGGCCTCATACGTTATACTTTTCTTATAATATTAGTGTACTAGTTTGTAAATATTTGTGCATGTTGGACAGTGGCGTTGAGTGTTTTATAACTAACCACTACCCTCCTATGGTAAAGCCGTGCATCACACGCCATACTGGCCTCACTGCCCTCATACGTCACACTGCTCTTACAATATAAGTGTACTAGGTTGTAAATATTTTTGCATGTTGGAGAGTGCCGTAGAGTGTTTATAACTAGCCACTACCCTCCTATGTTAAAGCCATGCCTCATACGCCATACTGGTCTCACTGGCCTCATACGTCATGCATTCTTACAATATTAGTGTACTAGTTGGTTAATATTTGTGCATGTTCTAGAGTGGCATAGAGTGTTTTATAACTAGCCACTACCATCCTATGGTAAAGCCATGGCTCATAAGCCATACTGGCCTCATTGGCCTAATACGTCATACTTTTCTTACAATATTAGTGTACTGGTTTGTAAATATTTGTGCATGTTGGAGAGTCGCGTAGAGTGTTTAATAACTAGCCACTACCCTCCTATGGTAAAGGTTTCCTCATACGCCATACTGGCCTTACTTTACTCATACGTCATACTTTTCTTAAAATTATAGTGTACTTGTTTGTAAATATTAGTGCATGTTGGAGAGTGGCGCAGAGTGTTCTATAACTTGCAACTACCCTCCTACTTTAAAGCCATACCTCATACGCCATACTGTCCTCTCTGGCCTCATAAGTTATACTTTACTTACAATATTAATGTACTAGTTTGTAAATATTTGTGCATGTTGGACAGTGGCGTAGAGTGTTTTAAAACTAGCAACTACCCTCTATGGTAAAGCCATGCCTCATACGCAAAATTACGCTCACTGGCCTCATACGTCATACTTTTCTTTACATTATTGTACTAGTTTGTAAATATTTGTGCATGTTGGAGAGTGGCGTAAATGTTTTATAACAGCCACTTCCCTCCTATGGTAAAGCCATGCCTCATACGCCATACTGGACCTCGGCCTCATACGTCATAAATTTTCTTACAATATTAGTGTACTAGTTTGTAAATATTTGTGATGTTGGAGAGTGGCTAGAGTGGTTTTAAACTAGCCACAACCCTCCTATGGTAAAGCCATGCCTCATACGCCATACTGCCTTACTGGCCTCATACGTCATACTTTTCTTCAATATTAGTGTACTAGTTTGTAAATATTTGTGCATGTTGGAGAGTGGCGTAGAGTTGTTTTATAACTAGCCACTACCCTCCATGGTAAAGCCATGCCCATCCTACGCCTATGGCCTCACTGGCCTCATACGTCATACTTTCTTACAATTTAGTGCACTAGTTTGTAAATATTTGTGCATGTTGCAATGGCTTATGAGTGTTTTATAACTGCCACTATCCCCTCCTATGGTAAAGCCATGCCTCATACGACATATTCTCTCACTGGCCTCATACTGCATACTTTTCTTACAATATTAGTGTACTAGTTTGTGATTTAATTGTGTATGTTGGAGAGTGGCGTAGAGTGTTTAAACTAGCCACAACCCTCCTATGGTAAAGCCATGCCTCATACGCATACTGGCCTCACTGGCCTCATACTGCATACTTTTTTACAATATTAGTGTACTAGTTTGAAATATTTGTGCATGTTGGAGATGGCGTAGAAGTGTTTTTTAACTAGCCACTACCCTCCTATGGTAAATCCATGCCTCATACTCCATACTGGCCCACTGGCCTCATACGTTATAACTTTTCTTAAATATTAGTGTACTAGTTTGTAAATATTTGTGCATGTGGACAGTGGCGTAGAGTGTTTTATAACTAACCACTACCCTCTATGGTAAAGCCAAGCCGTGCATACCACCCCCCCCCCCCCCCCCCCCCCCCCCCCCCCCCCCCCCCCCCCCCCCCCCCCCCCCCCCCCCCCCCCCCCCCCCCCCCCCCCCCCCCCCCCCCCCCCCCCCCCCCCCCCCCCCCCCCCCCCCCCCCCCCCCCCCCCCCCCCCCCCCCCCCCCCCCCCCCCCCCCCCCCCCCCCCCCCCCCCCCCCCCCCCCCCCCCCCCCCCCCCCCCCCCCCCCCCCCCCCCCCCCCCCCCCCCCCCCCCCCCCCCCCCCCCCCCCCCCCCCCCCCCCCCCCCCCCCCCCCCCCCCCCCCCCCCCCCCCCCCCCCCCCCCCCCCCCCCCCCCCCCCCCCCCCCCCCCCCCCCCCCCCCCCCCCCCCCCCCCCCCCCCCCCCCCCCCCCCCCCCCCCCCCCCCCCCCCCCCCCCCCCCCCCCCCCCCCCCCCCCCCCCCCCCCCCCCCCCCCCCCCCCCCCCCCCCCCCCCCCCCCCCCCCCCCCCCCCCCCCCCCCCCCCCCCCCCCCCCCCCCCCCCCCCCCCCCCCCCCCCCCCCCCCCCCCCCCCCCCCCCCCCCCCCCCCCCCCCCCCCCCCCCCCCCCCCCCCCCCCCCCCCCCCCCCCCCCCCCCCCCCCCCCCCCCCCCCCCCCCCCCCCCCCCCCCCCCCCCCCCCCCCCCCCCCCCCCCCCCCCCCCCCCCCCCCCCCCCCCCCCCCCCCCCCCCCCCCCCCCCCCCCCCCCCCCCCCCCCCCCCCCCCCCCCCCCCCCCCCCCCCCCCCCCCCCCCCCCCCCCCCCCCCCCCCCCCCCCCCCCCCCCCCCCCCCCCCCCCCCCCCCCCCCCCCCCCCCCCCCCCCCCCCCCCCCCCCCCCCCCCCCCCCCCCCCCCCCCCCCCCCCCCCCCCCCCCCCCCCCCCCCCCCCCCCCCCCCCCCCCCCCCCCCCCCCCCCCCCCCCCCCCCCCCCCCCCCCCCCCCCCCCCCCCCCCCCCCCCCCCCCAAAAAAAAAAAAAAAAAAAAAAAAAAAAAAAAAAAAAAAAAAAAAAAAAAAAAAAAAAAAAAAAAAAAAAAAAAAAAAAAAAAAAAAAAAAAAAAAAAAAAAAAAAAAAAAAAAAAAAAAAAAAAAAAAAAAAAAAAAAAAAAAAAAAAAAAAAAAAAAAAAAAAAAAAAAAAAAAAAAAAAAAAAAAAAAAAAAAAAAAAAAAAAAAAAAAAAAAAAAAAAAAAAAAAAAAAAAAAAAAAAAAAAAAAAAAAAAAAAAAAAAAAAAAAAAAAAAAAAAAAAAAAAAAAAAAAAAAAAAAAAAAAAAAAAAAAAAAAAAAAAAAAAAAAAAAAAAAAAAAAAAAAAAAAAAAAAAAAAAAAAAAAAAAAAAAAAAAAAAAAAAAAAAAAAAAAAAAAAAAAAAAAAAAAAAAAAAAAAAAAAAAAAAAAAAAAAAAAAAAAAAAAAAAAAAAAAAAAAAAAAAAAAAAAAAAAAAAAAAAAAAAAAAAAAAAAAAAAAAAAAAAAAAAAAAAAAAAAAAAAAAAAAAAAAAAAAAAAAAAAAAAAAAAAAAAAAAAAAAAAAAAAAAAAAAAAAAAAAAAAAAAAAAAAAAAAAAAAAAAAAAAAAAAAAAAAAAAAAAAAAAAAAAAAAAAAAAAAAAAAAAAAAAAAAAAAAAAAAAAAAAAAAAAAAAAAAAAAAAAAAAAAAAAAAAAAAAAAAAAAAAAAAAAAAAAAAAAAAAAAAAAAAAAAAAAAAAAAAAAAAAAAAAAAAAAAAAAAAAAAAAAAAAAAAAAAAAAAAAAAAAAAAAAAAAAAAAAAAAAAAAAAAAAAAAAAAAAAAAAAAAAAAAAAAAAAAAAAAAAAAAAAAAAAAAAAAAAAAAAAAAAAAAAAAAAAAAAAAAAAAAAAAAAAAAAAAAAAAAAAAAAAAAAAAAAAAAAAAAAAAAAAAAAAAAAAAAAAAAAAAAAAAAAAAAAAAAAAAAAAAAAAAAAAAAAAAAAAAAAAAAAAAAAAAAAAAAAAAAAAAAAAAAAAAAAAAAAAAAAAAAAAAAAAAAAAAAAAAAAAAAAAAAAAAAAAAAAAAAAAAAAAAAAAAAAAAAAAAAAAAAAAAAAAAAAAAAAAAAAAAAAAAAAAAAAAAAAAAAAAAAAAAAAAAAAAAAAAAAATTTGTGCATGTGAGATGGGCGTAGAGTGTTTTTATAACTAACCACTACTCCTCCTATGGTAAAGCCATGCCTCATACGCCATACTGCCCTACACTGACCTCATACGTCATACTTTTCTTACAATATTAGTGTACTAGTTTGTAAATATTTGTGCATGTTGGAGAGTGGCTTAGAGTGTTTTATAAATAGCCACTACCCTCCTATGGTAAAGATATGCCTCATACGCCATACTGGCCTCAGTGGCCTCATACGTCATACTTTATTATAATATTAGTGTACTAGTTTGTAAATATTTGTGTATGTTGGAGAGAGGCGTAGAGTGATTTTATAACTAGCCACTTCCCTTATATGGTAAAGCAATGCCTCACACGCCTTACTGAAAACACTAACCTCAAACATCCTACTGACTCACTGGCCTTGTACGTCATACTTTTCTTACAATATTAGTGTACTAGTTTGTAGATATTTTGCATGTTGGACAGTGGCTTTGAGTGTTTTATAACTAGCCACTCCCTCCTATGGTAAAGCCTTGATGATACCCATGCTGGCCTACTGGCCTCATACTTTTCTTACAATATTTGTGTACTAGTTTGTAAATATTTGTTCATGTTGGACAGTGGCGTAGAGTGTTTTATAACTAGCCACTTCCCTCCTATGGTAAAGCCATGCCTCAACACCATACTGGCCCTTATGCCTCACCCGTCATACTTTTCTTTCAATATTAGTGTACTAGTTTGTAAATATTTTACATGTTGGAGAGTGGCTTAGAGTGTTTTATAACTAGCCACTACCCTCCTATGGTAAAGCCATGCCTCATACATCAAACTGGCCTTACTGGCCTCATCCGTCATATGTTACTTACAATATTAGTTTATAGTTCGTAAATATTTGTGCATGCTGGAGAGAGTCGTAGAGTGTTTTATAACTAGCCACTACCCTACTATGGTAAAGCCATGCCTCATACGCCATACTGGGCTCACTGGCCTCATACGTCATACTTTTCTTACAATATTAGTGTACTAATTTGTTAATATTTGTGCATGTTGCAGAGTGCGTAGAGTGTATTATAAGTAGCCACTACCCTATATGGTAAAGCCATGCCACATTCGGCATACTGGTTTCACTGGCCTCATACGTCTACTTTCCTTACATTATTAGTGTACTAGTTTGTAATTATTTGTGCATGTTGACAGATGGCTTTGAGTGTTTTATAACTAGCCACTCCTCTCCTAGGTAAAGACATGCCTCATGCGTCCTACTGGCCATCACATGCCTAATACTTTCTCTACATTTAGTTACTTGTTTTAAATATTTGTGCATGTTTGAGAGGTGTTAGAGTGTTTTTATAAATAGCCACTACCCTCCTATGGTAAAGATATGCCTCATACGCCATACTGGCCTCAGTGGCCTCATACGTCATACTTTTTTATAATATTAGTGTACTAGTTTGTAAATATTTGTGTATGTTGGAGAGGGCGTAGAGTGGATTTATAACTAGCCACTTCCCTTATATGGTAAAGCAATGCCTCACACGCCTTACTGAAACACTAACCTAACATCTACTGACCTCACTGGCCTTGTACGTCATACTTTTCTTACAATATTAGTGTAACTAGTTTGTAGATACTTTTGCATGTTGGACGTGGCTTGAGTGTTTTATAACTAGACACTACCCTCCTATGGTAAAGCCTGCCTCATACGAAATACTGCCTTACTGGCCTTATACGTCATACTTTTCTTACAATATTTGTGTACTAGTTTTTAAATATTTGTGCATGTTGGACAGTGGCTTTGAGTGTTTTATAACTATCCACTCCCCTCCTATGGTTTAAAGCCATGCCTCATACGACATACTGGAATCACTGGCCTCATAATTTTCTTAAATATTAGTGTACTAGTTTGTAAATATTTGTGCATGTTGGACAGTAACGTAGAGTGTTTTATACTATCCACTACCCTCTATGGTAAAGCCATGCCTCATACGTCATACTGGCCTGACTGGCCACATACGTCATACTATTCTTACAATATTAGTGTACTAGTTTGTAAATATTTGTGCATGTTGGAGAGTAGAGTAGAGTTATTTATAAGTAGCCAATACCCTAGTATGGAAAGCCATGTCACATACGCCATTACTGGCCTCACTGGCCTCATACGTCATACTTTTCTTACAATATGAGTGAACTAGTTTGTAAATATTTGTGCATGTTGGAGAGGCGAAGAGTGTTTTATAACTAGCCACTACCTCCATGTAAAGCCATGCATCATACGCCATACTGGCCTCACTGGCCTAATACCTTCTTACATATTAAAATTACTTGTTTTTAAATATTTGTGCATGTTTCAGAGAGGCGTAGAGTGTTTTATAACTAGCCACTACCCTCCTATGGTAAAGCCATGCCTCATACGCCGAACTGTCCTCACTGGCCTCATTGGCATCACACGCGTTACTGACATCACTAACCTCAAACATCCTACTGACCTCTTTGGCCTCGTACGTCATACTTTTCTTACAATATAAGTATACTAGTTTGTAGATTCTTGTGCATGTTGGAAAGTGGCTTTGAGTGTTTTATAACTAGCCACTACCCTCCTATGGTAAAGCCATGTATAATACGCCATAAGGGCCTTAATGGCCTCATACGTCATACTTTTCTTACAATATTAGTGTACTAGTTTGTAAATATTTGTGCATGTTGGAGAGTGGCGTGGAGGGTTTTGTAACTAGCCACTACCCTCTATGGAAAAGCCATGCCTCATACGAAATACTGGCCTCACTGGCCTCATACGTCATACTTTTCTTACAATATGAGTGAACTAGTTTGTAAATATTTGTTCATGTTGGAGAGGCGAAGAGTGTTTTATAACTAGCCACTACCCTCCTATGGTAAAGCCATGCATCATACGCCATACTGGCCTCACTGGCCTAATACCTTTCTTACAATATTAGTGTACTTGTTTTTAAATATTTGTGCATGTTTCAGAGAGGCTAGAGTGTTTTATAACTAGCCACTACCCTCCTATGTTAAACCTATGCGTCATACGCCATACTGGTGTTACTGGCCTCATACGCAATACTGGCCTTACTGGCCTCATACGTCATTCTTTTCTTATAATATTAGTGTACTAGTTTGTAAATATTTGTGCATGTTGGAGAGTAGCGTAGAGTTATTTATAAGTAGCCACTACCCTAGTATGGAAAAGCCATGTCGCATAAGTAATACGGGCCTCACTGGCCTCATACGTCATAATTATCTTACAATATTAGTGTACTAGTTTGTAAATATTTGTTGGTGTTGGACGGTGGCGTAGAGTGTTTTATAACTAGCCACTACCCTCCTATGGTAAAGCCATGCCTCCTACACCATACTGGCCGCACTGGCCTCATACGCCATACTGGCCTTGCTGGCGTAATACGTCATACTTTTCTTACAATATTAGTGTACTAGTTTGTAATTATTTGTGCATGTTGGAGAGTGGCGTTGAATGTTTTAAAACTAACCACTACCATCCTATGGTAAAGCTATGCCTCATACGCCATACTGGTCTTTCTGGGATCATACGCCGTAGTGGCATCCTGTCTTCATCCGTTTTATTTTCTTACAATATTAGTGTACTAGTATGTAAATATTTGTGCATGTAGGACTGTGGCTTTGAGTGTTTTATAACTAGCCACTCCCCTCCTATGGTAAAGCAATGCCTCATACACCATACTGTTCTTACTGGCCTCATAAGTAATAATTTTCGTACAATATTAGTGTACTAGTTTGTAAATATTTGTGAATGTTGGAGAGTGGCGTAGTTTTTTTTATAACTACCCACTACCATCCTATTGTAAAGCCATGCCTAATGCGCCATACTGGCAATACTAGCCTCATACGTCATTATTTTCTTACGATATTAGTGTACTAGTTTGTAAGTATTAGTGCATGTTGGACAGTTGCGTAAAGTGTTTTATAACTAGCCACTACCCTCCTATGGTAAAGCAATGCCTCATACATCATACTGGCCTTACTAATTCATCCGTCATATGTTTCTTACAATATTAGTATATAGTTTGTAAATATTTGTGCATGTTGGAGAGAGGCGTAGAGTGTTTTATAACTAGCCACTACCCTCCTATGCTATAGCCATGCCTCATACGCCATGCTGGCCTTACTGGCCTCATACTTTATACTTTTCTTACATTATTAGTGTACTAGTTTGTATATATTTGCGCATGTTGGAGAGAGGTAGTAGAGTGTTTTATAACTAGCAACTATCCTCCTATGGTAAAGCCATGCCTCATACGTCATACTGGCCTCACTGGCCTCACACGCCATGCTGGCTTCACTGTTTTCACACGTCATACTGGCCTCAGTGGCCTCACACGCCATACTGTCCTCACTGGCCTCACACGCCATGCTGGCTGCACTGGTCTCACACGTCATACTGGCCTCAGTGGCTTCACACGCCATACTCTCCTCACTGGCCTCACACGCCATGCTGGCCTCACTGGCCTCACACGTCATACTGGCCTCACACGCCATGCAGGCCTCACTGGCCTCACACGTCTTACTGACCTCACTAACCTCAAACATCCTACTGACCTCCCTGGCCTCATACGTCATACTGGCTTCACACGCCATACTGGCCTCATTGGCCTCACACACTATACTGATATCACTGGCCTCACACGCCATACTGGCCTCACTGGCCTCACACGCCATACTGGCCTCACTGGCCTCACACGCCATGCTGGCTGCACTGGTATCACACGCCATACTGTCCTCAGTGTCCTCACACGCCATACTGTCCCCACTGGGCTCACACGTCTTACAGGCCTCAGTGGCCTGATATGCCATACTGGCCTCACTGGCCTCTTTCTAGTTATTGATGTTAAGGGGCACTTTCCTTGATACTGCAACTATTCCTATCTGGCAATACTAGCTGTAAAAAATTGCAAATTCTGAACTTTTATCGATTAGTTAATAACGTTATTATTCCGGCGGAATTTCAAAACTCTCATTATATATTTTTTGCCGTTTCGTGATTACTAGAAAACTCAT
Organism: Dryococelus australis; assembly: GCA_029891345.1. Lineage (NCBI taxonomy): Eukaryota > Metazoa > Arthropoda > Insecta > Phasmatodea > Phasmatidae > Dryococelus > Dryococelus australis. Next base: position 91,962,194 of record CM057007.1, on the reverse strand, counting down.
ACATTAAATTTTGCGATTGCAAATTAAGTCATTTGTGAAATGTATATGTGCTATGAGAAATATGTTATTATTTAATTAGGGAAAAAATTATTGCTCTCAAATATAAAATTATACATGGCGTATGAGAGCAAGTTTTAAGCATGGTCCACAGTTTGAAGAAGAACAGTAGCCACAGAACATGGGTTGAATTTTCAAGAACTGACCGTCCACCAAGTTTTGGAACCTAGTGATACACAACTGTGCATTAAGAGGCCGCTGTGAGCTAGAGACATCCTCACGTAGTACGCAATGAAAATGGTAAAATTCAATTTCTTGAACAGGCGCATGGAGCAACAACCAATCAGAGCAGAGTTTACAATATTCAACCGTTGTTTATTGAAATTGGAAGAACAGTTGTGCTGCAGAAACGAAGAAATTTAGCAAGGTAACAAGATATTCATTCATAGGAAAGAACAAGTGACTGTTTACTAGTAGAAACTTTTAAATATTACTAACATATTTACGATTGCATAGCGTATACACAATATTCGGAAATTAAATACCTAAACTGCGGGTGATGATACCTCACGAAAAAGAAGACGAGATTAAACATGACACCACATATCTAACCAAGATATTAAAGGAGAAATGAGCCTGTGGAAACGTATTTCCGCTGAATTCCTCGTACTTCCTGTCAGCGGTAGGGATTTTTGCTATGTAGCCACACAGTGGAATGGGACACGCCCATCTCGCATGCTATGGAACGTGTACTAGAAGAGGGCATGTCGTAGATGTGCTGACGTGTCACTTCCTCAAGATGAACACTGAGCACAGGACGAGGACGGCCAGTATTACGCACGTGTCTCTGCACATGAGAAGTACAAGTCACCGCCTTGTGGCTTGTACACCCCTTGCTGCTCAGTCTGGTACCAAGTGCTCGTGACTCTCGCATCTTGACGAATGGACTTAAGTGAAGTCCTTATCGTAGATGTGCTGACGTGTCACTTCCTCAAGATGAACACTGAGCACAGGACGAGGACGGCCAGTATTACGCACGTGTCTCTGCACATGAGAAGTACAAGTCACCTCCTTGTTGCAGACTTTGTAGACGTTGGACAAGGCATTCGCCAAAAAAAGTTTTTCCGTATCATCATATCTCCTTTAATTTTTCTTTTAGGTAAATGGTGTTCTGTATATTTTCGACTTAATATTTTTCATAAGGAATCACCTGCGTCTGTCGGGTCGTTTAATTTCTGAACACGCTATATATATGTATATATATATATAATACACATATATATGTAATACAAAAGCAAAAGTTTACACAATTTAAAATAACTGCAAATTTTCAAAACAATATCACAATCTGTTGCGAAAATATATTATTTACCAGCGCTCCCAACTGATGTCAGACTTTGTGCAACATTACAGTGACTGAAAATAATACACAAATATTGAATAATGAATGAATGTGGCTGTGTATGTTGTACAGATATGTGGTGTGCAGCGAGATGGCTAGAAGCTTTTCGTTGTGCCAGTGTTGCGCTCGGGGGCTGGTATATCTGTCATGCCAACATCTCCAGCAATGTGTCGCACTCGGCTAGGCTCGAGGGATAAACAAGACTTGGAAGCGATCTCTTGCAGGTGATTTACTAGAGTGGATGCCACTGGCCGCCTGGTGATGACGTTCTGCTGGTCGCCAACGCACCTGCTCAACATATACTCTTAATAACTTCTCCCACGTCCTCGGCTTATCCAGGATGCCTTACACACACACATCAATATTATAGCAGCGAGTAGAGGAATATGAGTGAGTGTAAGTGAAGAGATCTGGGTGGCTCTGGACAGCGACGTGTTCACATCCGATCACGATGATTGAAGTGAGTATGGAGCAACTCCGCAATGAAAGGGACGGGGGAGCGGGAGTTCCCCGAGAAAACCCGTCGTCCAGCAGCATCGCCCAACACTATTCCCACGTGCAGGGTCTGCCGGGAATCGAAGCCGGTTCACCATGGTAGGAGGCTACCGCTCTACCTGCTGCGCCACTACGGCCCCACACGAGGAAGCGAAATAAAGACACGAGTAGTTATAAAGAGAGATAGGGATTATAAGAAATGTTGATTATTATAAAGATGAAGATATATATCAGAGCAGAGAGAAAGAAAGAGAGAGTGAGTGCGCGTGTCCCAAAATTCTATGTCTTCAATACTGAAAAAACCATGAAATGTGTATAGTCTTCAAACAGGTAAATCAACAAGTTATTATAAATATCAGGACGGAAAGTTATATATATGAAATAAGTGCGATAAGAGTTGCAGACTGCGAACGAAAAGATGTTTGTGTACATAGTAGGAAAGCTTGCTTGATGCTGTCCCACAGCGCGACAGCAATATCTCTATTCTCAATGTGAGCTAGAAAGCAATGAGGCGTAGTGGTAGCGCACTAGCTCGTGTTCGGAAGGAGATGGGTTCAATTCCCGGTCTTGCCATCCTGCTCTCGGATCTCCAGAGTTTCCCTTCATTACTTTGCAGACGAATGCTGGTGTATGAATGCCTACCACAGGCCGTGTAAAAGTCTTGCTTCTATGAGCGACCTGCTCTGTATCTAGCGACCTCGTTGTTGACGAGACATCCCTCGACTACCTTCTCCAAGTCTGTCAGCCGTTTATATTTGACCCTCTTTTATTTTCGTGCGTTCTTGTTAACGCAAACGTTATGTTCCCAACTACTACGGCCAGTAAAGCTGCACATTCACACGTGAATAATGTTGTGGAAAACGATTTTTCTTTATGCAATTTAAAAACTGCGAACATTAATTTTTATAATTGTTTTTTCTTTACGAAACGGTATACGTTGTTTTGTGAGTTTATGATGACCATAATTTGGAATTGTGAAGAAAGCTTATATGAAAAACAAATACAACGTAGAATAAAATTTGACTCGCAGATTTATGTACATGAGTTAGTCTAATCTTAAATTGTTTATAATTATGCTTAAAATGTGAGTAATCGGGATCTCGTCTTACGTGGATGCCAGTGTATAACAAGAAAATACCGACGTTAATAATTAATATACTTTCCCTAACTACAACACAGGTAATTCAGAAGTAATGTATACTAGAATTAATACTGAATGGAATGTTACAAACATGGCGAGGTGATTCTTGGCGCAAAGTAATTCAGAAACCATTTAACGACTCACTGCTCTATGTGATAACTAAAGGAAGTATGCACCTCTTCAGTAACACATTTGAAATGAGTTCATTTAAATACATTAGGAAATATTTGAGAGAACTAGGTAAAAGGTCTAAAAGATCAAAATATTTGGTTCATAAAATCATTCCCCTCCATAAATTGGAGTAGTGTTGACAGTTCTACGATTACAAAAATATCTAACCACTAACTTTTCTCCGGTTTCTATGCTTGAAATTGATACAGCCTGTTTAAAAACACATGTGTACAAACTCCGACATGTGATTCCTGACCGGAAAAGAGGAAGATATATATAACACCCATGCCATGGTCCATCTCAAATAATAATGGCTGTAGCAGCTTCTAAAGCCGGAGGACGACAAGCATATAACGTGGGATATTAAGAAAAGTACTTGAGTTAGAGGAACACAAATATGCATACGGGTTACTTAAATCAATATCTTGGATAAAAGGAAGGTATGGTCCATCGTACACACCTCCATCATGTATATAATTATGTTTGGCTCCCTTTGATTGCATGCAACATTTACACTGTGAGGTTAAAGTGATTGTGGGCACTACTGGATGAAGCAGGACGTCATAATTAGCAAATAAGTCCCCTAGTTGCAACTCGCTAGGACCCACCGTTTCCGGTTAAATCGCAAAAGATGAGTACAGTGGTAGCAATGACATGGCCTAGTAAGTTGGCAACTCTTCCTGCACCCGGAGGAATTCAGCGAGGATTCCCGCCGAATGTGTGAAGATATTTTGGCGGCTCGTAACAGCGAAGTCTTGAGAGCCGATGAGGGCTGGGGCAAACGGGAGATCCCCGAGACCAGCGGCATCGTCCGTCACGATGTGTTACAGCGTACATCATAACACCAACATGTGTTTAAGCCTGGTACATTACGTGTGGCCTACTCACCAGGCCATGGCTTTACTACCACTGTAAACTACGTTTGCATTTCGACGAAAAGGGTGGGTCCAACAGAGTTGCAATATGGAGGCTTACTTAATAGTTACGATTTCCTGCTTCATCCAACGGTATCCACAATCACTATTATCTCACTGTGTAAATGTTGCATGTAATCAAAGGGTGCCAATCCCTATTATTTACATGATGAGGGAGGGGGGTAGGATAGCCCATGCCTTCCTTTTATCCAATATATTGGTTTAATTAATCCTTTTACTAATTTTTCCTTCTAATGCAAGTACTTTGATTAATATCTCATGTAATATGCTTATCGCCCTTCGGCTGCTACAGCCCTTATTATTTGACATGGACCATGGCATATATGTTCTATATCAATATTCCTATTTTCCGGTCACAAATCACATGCCCGAGTTTGTACACATGTTTCCTAAACGCGCTGTTTGTGGATACTAACAAATAGGGTAGTTTTAGTGGAACTCTGAGGCCAATCATACTCAAAAAATGTCTGCACTCATTTCCAAATGTTCCAGAGGCACATGCGTGGGTAGGCAACACCTGGAACACTTGTACATGTTTAAATTGCGTGACATTTATTTGCGAGTATGGTAATGAAGTTCAGCAGAACAACGCGCGTGTTACAAATAGAAATATTTACTACGAATAAAATTGTATGCAACACTTAATAACATTTTTTATTGATAAGCCACTTTGTGATTAGTTTGAATAAAGTTAACTGATAATAAACATAGTTTTATCATATTTACCCCATTGCAGACTACAGTAGTAAAAAATGTAGCGTTGTAAATAATTCTAAGAAATCTATTTATTTTTAGATCATCTAATATTTTCCGTCCCCAATTCTAGCAATAAACTGCAACACCACCCAAGTTATTCGCGGATGGCAGTCGTGTTGCCTGCCTTGCAGTCATGCAATTCTACAATTCGAAAATTGGTGCACTCACTTGTTGAGTGCAGTTGGCAAGATTGTTTCACTACGATGACCCTTTCAGCCTACTTTTCGGTGGAAATAAAGGCTGATGGGATTTATTTCCTGTCTGTGTGTATACAAGTGTGTGTGTATACAAGTGTGTGTATGCAAGTGTGTGTATACAAGTGTGTGTATACAAGTGTGTGTATACAAGTGTGTGTATACAAGTGTATGTATACAAGTGTGTGTGTATACAAGTGTGTATACAAGTGTATGTGTGTATACAAGTGTGTGTGTATACAAGTGTATGTGTGTATAACAGTGTGTGTGTATACAAGTGTGTGTATACAATTGTGTGTATACAAGTGTGTGTGTATACAAGTGTGTGTATACAAGTGTGTGTATACAAGTGTGTGTGTATACAAGTGTGTGTATACAAGTGTCTGTATACAAGTGTGTGTATACAAGTGTGTGTATACAAGTGTGTGTATACAAGTGTCTGTTTACAAGTGTGTGTATACAAGTGTGTGTATACAAGTGTGTGTGTTTACAAGCGTGTGTATAGAAGTGTGTGTATACAAGTGTGTGTATACAAGTGTGTGTATACAAGTGCATGTGGGTATACAAGTGAGTGTATACAAGTGTGTGTATACAAGTGTGTGTATATACAAGTGTGTGTATACAAGTGTGTGTATACAAGTGTGTGTATACAAGTGTGCAATTCCTGAAACAAGGTACACATATAGTACTAAGTAAGGACACCTGACTTTTATATCTTTCGATAATCCGGAAACTTACTTTCAAGATGGCGGTCATTAAAAATGTTAGGGTGATATGTCATATTTCGGAAAACATTCAACCGATTTAAACCAAATTTTGTATACTGACAGAATCTATTACAAGCGCAATATAAGCCAAAAACAACATTTTCTATTGGGAATTTTGTAAGATAGGGCTGAATTAATTCAAAAATATTTTTGTATAATATCTCGGGAAACAATGGACAGACTACTACCAAAATTTAGCGATTGCGTACTACTATGATATTCGACATGTACAAATATGTTTCAAGTATGTCCGATACTTATTTTCAAAATGGCATGCAGTTAAGCTATTTTATCATAGTATGCTTTATCTTCGGTAACCAAGTAATCCATTTCAATGAACCTTTGTCTGCTCATAATATAAAAAATAGAATTTTTCTACACAGAGCCTCTCGTTTCCTCCATTTTGTAAGATATTGACACGAATACAATACATTTTTATGCTATATCTCGGCAAACAAGTAATACAGCGGTAGATGACGTTAAGTGATATGTTTTAGGAATCTCAGACACTTATTTTAAAATGGCTGCTCTATAGCTAATTAAGTTTTGTGTGTTATATCACCGAAACCATGATTTTAACTCCAATGAAACTTTGTGTGCTGGTTGTTCATATTACAACCATGAAATGTGTCCACAAAAATCTAATTTCTTCGCCTTTTGTACCATTGTATCAAATGAAAATCTAAAAATACGTGATATCTACGAAAAACAACCGACGTTTATCAAACATGACAATTAAGTAGCACTATCGCAGGACATGAGATGTCATAAACTGTGATAGGGTTAGACACACATGTTCTTCAAATGGCGGCCATATTATATTTTTCCTTAGAATATTTATCTACAAAACTACAAAACAAATTTCAACGTATGCTAACAGTATCCATTTTATTAATCGAATTTGCCTATACAAGGCCTTATTACTCAGATATTTTGTAAGATAGCCTCACATGAAATAATACAGTTTTTATGTCCTATCTAAGGAAACGATCAACCGATTTCTTTCCAATTTTGCAAAGAAGTTGTAGTGTGGCAGACCTTATTAGGTTATGTTTTTTAAGTGTGTTATTTTCTTATTTTCCGAATGGCGCCTTTACAGATATTTTTGCTTAGTCTGCTATATCTACGAACCTATGTAACCGATTTACATTAAACTTTCTATATTGTATCTATGACAACCATCGAATCCAATAATACACAAACTTTTCGTCCTTTATTTATGAAGCTCGTCACATGAACAATGGAGAAGTTATGCCATATCTTGGAGACCACTCAACTGATTTCCACCAAATTTTTCACACAAATGGTGTTATTTTAGGCCATGTAAACTTGTGTGTTTCTAGTAGCTTCAAGACTTATTTTCAAAATGATTACAGTGTTAATATTTAAATTTAGTGAACCATATCACTCAAAACTTTAGACTGACATCACAGGTCGATGCTGTGAATTGTACTTCCGTTATGCAGTTGATTGCACGGTAGCATAATTTTAAAATATTTTTGGAATTCGAATTCTGAGTAAGTCACTCGCATATTTTAATTCTCTTAGTGCTGTCTCACATCTTTCTGGTATTATTTCTAAAGATATTTTGCCAATGAGATGTCAGCGCGTGCCTGCTATCTAAGCTTTTAAGAATTTCACTGAAAATTATTGAGGAAAGTAGACTAATTAGTTATCAGTAACTTCTTGCTGTTAATGTGTTGGCGTGAAGTATCAAAACCTTACAAAGTTCAGGATCAAGATCTTTAAATTGTTATAATCTGATCAATTCAGTTTCATTTATGAAGGAGAATGATTTTACGAAACAGATTTTCTTAAGTTTACTATATTTTACTAACCATGTAACGTTCGCTAATTTCATACTTTTTATTTCAAAACTTATAAAATATTTATACTAGTTTATTACGAAACTACGAAGTGCAAATTGTGTGATGTCCCTGAACTATCATCAAGCATACGACGCAAAAGCAGTTTTATTTGTAAATATCAGATTTGTGTATCAGTAGTTAGGAATTAAAGTAAAGTTAAACCATCTTGATTTGGAAATGGCAGTTGGTCAATACAGGAGAGATAACTATGAACTAAAATAAAGGCAACTGTAAACCACTTAAGAGCAGTCAACAAGTCTGAATCTAGCTTTCAGCTTCCGCCATCAAAACATCTCATTTGTCAAGTTATTCATTCTATGTGTGCTAGGAAAATTAGAAACGCTCTAATTTTTAAAAATTCAAAATGGGGAAACTTTGCCTTTACTTTTACGCATTCGCCTGCCTGACAGTAGGCCTACAACTATGTCGCAGCGTCTCAAATATGAGGACGGAACTACTAACTGACGTGTCCTGAGTATGAGAAAAAAATACCAATGACGGAGTAACACTTCCAAGATATAGCGCATGACTTAAATATTATTTTGGAGATCTCAAACATAGTTAAAAACGTCTTTTCAGACTGCCATATGTTACAATACACTATCCTGATATGTGTGAAACCCTGCTGTGAGCCTGAAGTGAACATATCTTCATACTTCTCACCACAGCGTAGTCTCTTACACTTCCATATTTAGACACAGCACGACTAGAGCACTGCACTGCGCCAGTTCAGAGCCTTACGCATAGAGGTGATGGCGCACCTGATGCATGTGCCAGTGCCGCCCTTATCACTCCCGCCTTTCAATTTAGGCGACTCACTTAAGACTGTTCATGGGTCGGGGGAAGGGGGGTGGTGGTTGAGGATATTCAAAATTTTCGGTGCGCGATACTGACGATAACTTGATTTGAAAAATGTCTGCCATAGCTATTATTAGAGTAAAAATTAAGAGTTAAACCTAAATCTGTTCGCCTTCTGGAAGTTATCAGAGCAATATAAGGTGACGTAATACAGTAGATGTGGGCTTTTCGTCGCCAATTATAGCCCCAAGTCAGCTGAGCGCAAACAAAAGGTGAAAAGATGAACATTACAAGATACATCACATATTAATACTACGTGTATGTACTTTTCTGTTGTAACTACCAGCTCAAGTGGCCTGTTGTAACTACCAGCTCAAGTGGCCTGTTGTAACTACCAGCTCAAGTGGCCTGTTGTAACTACCAGCTCAAGTGGCCTGTTGTAACTACCAGCTCAAGTGGCCTGTTGTAACTACCAGTTCAAGTGGCCTGTTGTAACTACCAGCTCAAGTGGCCTGTTGTAACTACCAGCTCAAGTGGCCTGTTGTAACTATCAGCTCAAGTGGCCTGTTGTAACTACCAGCTCAAGTGGCCTGTTGTAACTACCAGCTCAAGTGGCCTGTTGTAACTACCAGCTCAAGTGGCCTGTTGTAACTACCAGCTCAAGTGGCCTGTTGTAACTACCAGCTCAAGTGGCCTGTTGTAACTACCAGCTCAAGTGGCCTGGTGGGAATTGTGATGTTGGGAACCACCTAACATAGTCCCACGCTTGTAGACACATGAGAAAAGAGCTACGGGCTCATCCGGTTTTTGAGTAATGAGGGCGCACAAGAAGTTACTGATAACTACTGAGTCTACTTTCCTCTACAAGGTTGCTAATAAATTTGAGTGAAATTCTTAAAAGTTTAGATGGCAGGCAGGCATCGACATCTCATTGACAGCAATATCATTAGAAATTAAACCAGGAAGAAGTGAGACAGTGCGCCAAGACAAATGTGAAGTTCCCGGGATTCGAATTCAGAAAACCTTGTAAAATTAAGCTAGCGTGCAACTAGCTGTATAATGGAAGTAGGATTCGCAGAATCGACCTCTGATGTAATTAGTCTAAAGTTTTGAATGATATGATTCAGTAAATTGAAATATCTACATAGCCATCATTTGGAAAATGAAAGTTTAGCCACTAGAAGCACACAAGTTAACAGCCTGACATAACGCCTCTTATTTGAAATATTTGGTTCATTTGTCTCCGAGACATGACAGGAAAATATTAGTTTTTTTTTAACGGGACAGCCTATCGAAATAGCCTTATAATAGTTTCTATAAAGGTTGTTCCTAATACAGAGTATCACCATAAAAAGTTTGTTTGAATTTGGTTAAATTGTTAAATAGATATGTCAAACGTATTAAAATAAGCATATGTCCGCTATTTCGAAAATCAACGTCTGGCATTATTTAAATCATGTAACATTACGCGTCCTTCTGTAGTTGTGCAACATTTAGAGGAAATTAGTTGAATTGTCCTGGAAATTTGGCAAAATGTTGAATTTACTCACCTGACACTATTATGCAAATAATCTGGTAAAAGAGTATCTCAGAATGCCTAAATAATGCTTCTGATTAATAATGTTTGCATAGAAATTTTGGTTCAATTATGTTAACATGTTTTATAGATATAGGTTAACATATTGATATTAATTATTCATATAAACTCCATTAAAATATGTCTGCCGTAGATAAAACACATTAAATTATATACCCTGCTGTAGCAATTTTGGTGAAATGTTTGTATAAATCAGTTGGTTCGTCCTCTGGGTATGGGATAAAACCGCCATTGTTCATGGGACGATCTTCGTAAATGGAGGGCGAAAAGTTTATGTATTGTAGCATTTGATCAGTGTCATAGATACAATACACAAAGTTAATGTATTGTAGTATTTGATAAGTGTCATAGATACAATACACAAAGTTGATGTATTCTAGTATTTTATCAGTGTCATAGATACAATACACAAAGTTAATGTATTGTAGTATTTGATCAGTGCCATAGATACAATACACAATGTTTATGTATTGTAGTATTTGATCAGTGTCATAGATACAATACACAAAGTTAAATACAAATCGGTTACATAGTTTCGTAAATATAGCACACTAAACTAAAATGTTCGTCTAGGTGCCTTTTGGAAAATTAGGGACTTACAAACTTAAAACGCATAAATTAATATGGCCTATCCTAGAACAACTTCTTCACCAAATTTGGAAGAAATAGTTTGATCGTTTTCCGAGGTAGGACATAAATTTTTTTTTTCAATGTAGGGCTATTTTACAAAATGGTGGTGAAATGAGGCTTTGCATAGACAATTTCGATGCATAATATTAATACTGTCAGCATACAAAGTTTGAAATTATTTTTTTAGTTTTGTTGATAATAATTCTGAAATAAAATTTTATATAGCCGCCACTTGAAAATATGTGTATCTTACCCTCTCTAAGTTTATCAGATTACATGGCCTGCAATAGTTCTATTTATTTGCCACATTTGATCTAAATGGTTTCTTTTGGATATATTGTGTAATTTTACTTTACTATGCGATACTGTTTCCCAAAATGGCGGAAAAGAAGATTTTGTGCTGTCCACATTAGATGGTTGTAATATATACAGTCAGAATACAAAGTTTCATTGGAATTAATTACAAGATTACGACGATATAACATACTAAACTAAAATAGCGATATTTGGCCGCCATTTTGAAAATAATTGCCTGACACACATAAAACATATCACTCAGCTTAATCTACCGCAGTATTACTTTATTGCCATATTTTATATGAATCGGTCAATTGTTTCCAGAGATATGACTTTTTTTTTTATTCGTATGGCAAAATCTTACAAAATGAAGGATAAAAGAGGCTCTGTTTAGAAACAATTAATGTTTGTATATATACTCTCAGCATAAAAGTTTCGTTGTAATTGATTACATGGTTTCGAAGATATAGCATGCTGAAATAACTAGATGGCCGCCATTTTGAAAATAGGTGCCTGATAAAATTGGAATATATTTGTACATGTCGAAGGTCGCAGTACTAATTCTTTGCCACATCTGTTAGCAACATGTCCTTTGTTTCTCGAGATATTAATCAAACTTTGTTAATTCATTTAGCGCTATCTTACAAAATTCCAGGCAGAAGTGTTTGTATTTGGGCTTACATGGTGCTTGAAATAGATACTGTCAGCCTAAAAAAATTTGGTTGGAATTGGTCAAACGGTATAATAGTTAAACCAAATAAACCTAAAATATTTGTTTTTTTTGCCATTTTCAAAACAGTGCCAAATTAAGTTTTATTATTTACATTTAACTTTACTATGATGGTAATTCATACGTGCCCAATTAGATGAAAATCGGATGAGTAATTATTGAGATAAAACGTAAAGGCTTAATTTGTTCTTCTGGCGCTATCTTCCAAAGTGGAGGACCAACAGCAATATTAATATTTGAATTCAATGCGCACAGATTGCGTTATCAGTATACAAAATTTGGTTGAATGGTTTCCGAGATATGACATGTCACCATAAATGTCAAAATTGCCGCTATTTTGAAAGTAAGAGCCCGAAGTGGTCGAAAACTATTAAAGTCAGGTGATATTTCTTAGTACTGTATGTGTACAGAGTTTAGTGAAATTTGGTTCCCACTTTCAAAAATTGAAAGCAGAGGATACACGCACGGATACACACACAGGCATATACAGGAAAGTGATCTTATAAGGCTTTCTTTTCTTCGCAAAGCAGACTAAAAACTGAGAGTCCTTTACTAGAGGATGAAGATGCAGTATGGGTGTTCCCATTTGTCGCTTCAGATGTCTTAAAGATATGCCTATATTTCCAGCATATTTTTTATCATTTTGCTGTTGATTGACACAGAGTGTAAAGTGCAGGGTCATCTTCACCGAAAGAAGCTCGCTCCGGTCGACATAACCCTTCGACTACATACACACTGTCGCTTCGATGTATCGAGTGATCCAAGAGAATTGGCGAGTAACAAATGACGAGATGGCTTTGAAGGCGAACATCGATCACAGATTTACGAAACCATATAATTCATAGCGCACTGTTGTAGCATATATTACGAGTACCAAAACTAATTATGCACAGTGTGAAGGTACACCATGTGGTTGTCTGCTGTGAAACATCGCCACTACGTGAGTGACCTCGGCGGCTGGGCGGGAGACTGCCGCTGAAGCTGATGCTGCTGGGAGAGAAGTTCCTGAGGCTGGGCGGGTGACAGCCCTGGAGCTGCTGCTGGGCGAAGGACAGTTGGGCGAGAGACTCCTGTGGCACGGCGGGGAACAACGGCTGAAGCTGCTGCTGCCGGGTGAGAGGCTCTTGCATCTGGGCAGGGGACAGCCGCTGGAGCTGCTGCTGCCAGGTGAGTGGCTCCTGCGTCTGGGCGGATAACAGCCACTGGAGCAGCTGCTACCTGGTCAGAGGCTCCTGCGGCTGTCCGGAGACAGCCGCTGAAGCAGCTGCTGCCAGGTTTTCTCAGGGTGCCACCCATAATACGATTGAAAGAGATATATAATACCTGAGAAAACTCAATCTGTTCCTGCTAACAGTAGAGATTGTTCTAAGAAGGTCTCCTCTCCCTATCGCAGAGTCTGCTAAACTCTGCGAGGAGAGGAAAAGCAATCCCTACTCTGACTAAGGTACTGAGCGTTGTCTACCCTCAACATGGGCGGGTGGTGGTACCTAGTATTGTCAAGTAATTCAACCAGTAGCCTACCCCCTACTGTGTTTCCATAAGTCCTATACCGCAAAGTGGTCAGTGCATAGAAGGGGTAAAGAATAGTACCCGGGTGGGCGGTGGTTTCCGTTTACTAGCCCCTGCCAGAGGCCAGAGCCTCCAGGTTTTAAAACCTCCCAAACTACTCAGTATAAGGTGGCTACGGAAGGGCAAGTGGCTGGAAGGAAGCCCTGGTACTTAGTGTTGCAGGAGCCTCCTTCCAAGCACTACAAAGCTCAATAAATGAAAGGCGTGGGTTTTTCTAAGCGATAACCCCACTAAAGAACATGGAGATGGGAAAGGCGCTGTATTATGTGCAGCGCCTTATTGATGACGATAAATCATGGTCCCAGTTCATGTCTCCCTCAATGAAGGAATTGACCTGGTGTAGGAAAGTATTTCCTTTGATATGGGCCCAAGAAGTTGGTATAATTGAGAAATGGTTGCAGGAGAGCTACGCAAAACACGAGCCGCCTTATATCCAACCTGATGGCGGCTGCTGAGGACTAAGGCAGCCTGCCCCAGGGAACCCCTCTGTCTCAGCCAACAGCTGAGACAGAAAAATACAAGGAAATAGTTCAAAATCTGCTGGGAAAGGGGCCACCCCCAGGCTTTGACAGTACAAATGTGGGGCAGACAGTTACAAAGCAGATTACAGCTGAGTGCATATAAGGGGAGGCGTCACTGACTGTCAAGGAAATTATAGAATATGCCACATGTGGTAAAAGAGGAAGGTGAGCAAAGAGTGGGAAAACTTCCTCCTCCCTCGAGTTATGAGGTTGAAAGCTTTGTTGGACCTCCAGATTGTGAATTCCGCACAACTGGAAGGTGAAGAGTATAAGAGTATGGGTAACACCACCTTAGGACCCGCAGAGAAGGCTGCACTAAGGTTAACAAATCTCAGTCTTTTGCTAAGATAGTTAAAAAACAGAGACAAGCTAAAGAGAATCCACAGGAGAACCAGTGGCATAAGGTAAGGGGACGAAGGCAACCTCCAAAGAGAACCGTTCTGGTTTACCCGAGGGAGGGGGAATGCCGCTCCGAGAAAACGAGAGCAAAATTGAAATCCCTTAACCCAGTCAAGGAGCAGCTACACATAAAGAATGTGCGGCAGGTCTCGAAGGGAGTATTACTCCTTGAAGCTGAGGGCGAGGAAACTCTCCTCATGCTAAGGAATGCGCAAAGAATAGGATAACTGGGTTTGCGGGTAGCAGACCCAAAAAAGGCGTGTCCTAGAAGTTACTTCCCCATTGAGAATACTCCTAGTTGACTGCGGAACCGTATTCATAGTGTTACACGGACGGAAGGTTAGGGATTATGTGATGCCTACCCGATGCTATAAGTGCCAGGGGTATGGCCATATCAAGGAAACATGCAAAAGTGAGCTTGTCTGCCCACACTGTTCTGAGAAAGGGCATAAATTCTCAGAATGCAAAGCTAAGGATGTTAAGCCCAAATGCGCCAACTGTCTTAAAGACAAGCACAGAGATTGCTTCCAACTACTTGGTTCCTACGACTGTCCGATCTATCAGAGAATGTTGGCACTGGAGCTTGATAGAACCCAGTATGACTAGTAGTCATGTACCCTTACGGTTAGGGCAGATAAACATGCAGAGAGCTGCAGTTCCTACCATGGAACTGCACAATATCGTGATGGAGCAATATTTGGATTTGGTATTGATGCAGGAACCTTACCGGCTCAGAGGGAAAGTGCCGACTCTTCAAGGCTGGTTCGCTCTCTTTGGGGAAAATCCACTGAAATAAATCTGGGTATGTAACCTTGATTTATTACATTCCGCTAGAGGCTCTTTCTAACACGCTTCATGCATGTATACGTTTGGCGATTAGGGGTGGGGGTAACATGACGATAGTCTCGTCGTACTTCCAGTCTCAGGATCCTATCGAACAACATTTAGGTCAGTGGGAGAACATACTGACGAGAGCCAATGATTCTAAGATCATACTTGGCGCGGCATTAACGCTAAGTCAGAATTGCGGAACTCCCCGAGGACGGACGGCCATGGAGAGGAGATAATATGATACCTTATGGAGAAAGACCTGTAGGTGGTCAATAGACCGGGACACGAGGCAACATACGCGTCCCCTGCCCACGGCACACATATATCATTATGTTACCGTGGCGATGGCACGTGCTGCTGGCTGTGTTGGGGACTTGAGAGTTTCAGATGAGGTTGACTCTAATCACAAAATGATACTGTTTACCATCCAGGTGAATGGAATTTGCCAAACCAGGTTATAACATCCCTGGTATGTCACAGTTAAGGCAGACTGACCTCTGTTTGACAGAGTACTGTTGAAAGACCTTAACAAGTATAGAGCTGAAAAGCTCATGTCTGTAGATCATCGGACTGATAATATAGTGGAAATGGTAATGGCTGCCTGTGAACGGGCCATCCACAAAACCCAAATGAAGGTTCCTCATCACTCATGGTGGGATGATGAATTAGAACAAAATCGAAGGCAAGTGAAATACTTGCGGAAACGTTTCAAGAGAACATATCGCCCAGATCGGAAACAACAAGCGGTCCAACAGTACAATGTTGCGAGAGTGCTTTACCGAAGAAAAGACAAACAGCTTGGAGATAGCTTGTTTCGGATAGGGGAAACCAAGACCCCTGGGGACTGGTTTATCGGATGGTGACATGTAATATCAGAGGCTCAAAGATGCTTCCTGCCCTTGAGTCAGATGATCATCTTTTGCAGACACCCGAGGAGATCACTCGGCATCTGCTCGAAAAGCTTTTGCCAGATGATACTGCGGTAGCGGAGACCGAGTGTCACGAGAGGATCAGGGCAGCTTAGCTGAGCCCAATATTTACGGAGAACATGGCCCCTTTCTCTCTCAAGGATCTTGATGCGATAGTCAGGAGGACTAAACTGAGAAAAGTACCAGGTTGTGATGGAATGACAGGGGAAA
The DNA here is from genome assembly GCA_029891345.1 of Dryococelus australis. Classification (NCBI taxonomy): domain Eukaryota; kingdom Metazoa; phylum Arthropoda; class Insecta; order Phasmatodea; family Phasmatidae; genus Dryococelus; species Dryococelus australis. The sequence continues at coordinate 91,945,957 of CM057007.1, read as the reverse complement.
TGATCTTTTGTGCATACCCTCGAATACGCCATGACATGTTGGACTTGTTCAACGATTGCCTCTCTGAAGGAAAATTCCCCTCAGGGTGGGAGAAGGGTCTCCTTATAGTCATCTATAAGGGAGCCGGTAATAAATCGAGAAAGGGCAACTCCTACAGGTCAATAACACTTGTCCCAGTAATAGGGAAGACGTTGGAGCGCCTCGTAAACCAGAGGCTGATGCAACACCTGGACATTGTCCACGGTATTCATCCTCGCCAGTACGGGTTCATGAAAAGAAAAAGTACCGAGATGGCAATCGTGGACATGGTCGATCGTGAAAACCTACGACCACACATTTATCATGGCTATATCCCTGGATATAGCTGGGGCTTTTGACAATGCTTGGTGGCCGCAGATTCTATGGAAACTTTGCTTGTTAGAGTGGCCCGCGAATATCTATGAATTGATTAAGTCCTTCCTGACTGATCGCAAACGCGTCCAGGAAATGGGATCGCATAGAGAAGAGAAGGTGCTGACCTATGGCTGTCTGCAAGTGTCGGTTCTTGGTCCGATCCTATGGAATATGATCTTCGAAGGTCTGCTTAGGCTGGAGTTCCCGCAGGGCTGCGAGGTGTATGGTTATGCGGACGATGGCTTACTTCTTGTCCCTGCCTGGTCACGAAAAGAGCTAGAGGAAAATACAGATCTTGCATTATCTCTGGTAGAATAATGGGCTGAGTGATTCAAAATGGACCTCTCAGTGGAAAAGATAAACACTCATCTGCTTAAGGGAAACCTTTAGTGTAATCCCGTGATCCTATTCAGGGGTAGAGTGATCAGAATTGTCACCGAGATGAAATTTCTCGGTGTCATGCTGGAAAGTCGGCTGGCGTTCCATGCCCACTTCCACTATGCAGTGAATAGGGCTGTCACGATGTTTCATCGACTCAGGGCGGTGGCACCTGCAAACTGGGGGTTGGGCTATCGGACATTAAAATAAATCCTAATGTCCATGTTCCTGCCCATTCTCACGTATGCATGTGGAGTGTGGTAACCAGAGGCGGAGAGAGTCCATTGAAAGAGAACCATCAATAGTGCACAAAGAGCAGCACTATTGGGGATTACAAGGGACTATAGGACGACTTCTAGCACCACTCTCCAGCTTATAGCTGGAGAGATCCCTCTGGATCTGTTGGTGGCACAGATGGGTGCTATTTCTTGTAGGAGAAGACGGGGAGTCATTCCCCTGGCGGAACTAAGAGAAATCAAGGCAGCCACATTAACAGCTTGGCAGACCAGATGGGACCTCAATAGTAAGGGTCGCTTAATGCACGGTTTGTTTTATAGTGTACGGGAGAGACTAGGACTGGATAAGTGGCTCTAAATGGGACAATACTCCGTCCAGTACTTGACTGGCCATGGCAACGTCCATGTGAAGCTGTCATCCCTGAGCCTGGTTGAAGACGCCATTTGCGTGGTGTGTGGGGTGGACGACACCCCTACCCACGTGCTTGGATGCCCCAAAGTGAAAGATTTTAGAAAGGAATTTGAGGGAATTCATGGACCTCTCCATCTCGGGGACATGCTCCAGGACAGGAATACAATTAAGATAATGTTACAACACCTAACAAGAATTGGTAAAAGGAGAGAAGAATTTGACGTGTAGTGGTCTAGCCCTCGGCTGAGTAGGGACATGGACATGTCGGAGGTGAAACACGGTGAGGATGAGACTGGGATAGATGTTGTGATCTTAAATGGGTGATCATATCTTCCCAGTCGTAATCTTAGACGAGGGGGGTGGCCCCACCAACCCCCTACCATCTTGGGACAATCACCAGTGATGGTACATGGGAGTATTCCCCGTGCACCCCCCTCCAGGATAGAAGCAAAATTGAAAAGGGAACAAGAGCTACCCGGGTCTACATCTATAATGAGAGTTAAAGACCTAGAACCTCATAGAACAAGTGGCCAAGGTCCTTAAGAACACGAACCACCTGGATGGCCGTGTACTTGGAGCCCTGTGGTGTTCATGCGGGAGGGCTTTGCTCGTGTTACTAGTAACATGAGCAAGCTCAAACACGATAACAGACGACGAACAGTTTGTGCCATGTGCAGTGCCAAAGAGGTATGGTCTACATGAGTACCAATGGAGGAGGTACGGACCGATCAGACACAGAATACCGAGCTTGAGATGGAAGTCTTCCTCCATAAGGTCCTCACTAGGAAATCAGTGGCAACACCTAAGGAAATGAAAACTGTTGAAATTGATTGGCCGGATGGCAAGAACATGGTAGATGTCGCAGTAAATGCTTGGCCTGCACAGGCGGACCCGAGCAACCCTCAGAGGCTGTACAACGAGCTGATCAGGGGAGCAATGTTGACGAAATTGGAATATGCTCTAGCCCTTGTAATAAGGAAAATGGAGGGGGGACAGGGTCCTTCTCCCAAAAGTGGAGACCATAGACAGGCTTGTCGTCGCCCAGGCAGGCCTGCTGACCAAACCTTCAGAGTTTGTCACTCTGTGGAAAGAATGCTATTTGTGTAGAGGCGAAAGATTCGATGAATCTGACGTCCTTCAGGATGCTATTCGTACATACGGGAGGCAAACTTTAGACTACAGCAAACCCTTCAATGGGTACACTGTGGTCAGGTACTAGTCCTCCAATTCTGGAAGGCATCGTACCAACAGTTTTGGTTACGCCACACAAAAAGTGACATGCCCCTCCCCTGGGAGGGGCCTGGCTGGGTGGAGGGAGGATCCCTGGAGGAAAAGAATGGTGAGTCAAGAAAATTGCGATCTTGGATGAAGCAAATAAGGAAAAGGAAATAAGGATTCTTCCCCATTGAGCCCCCAGCCCCCTAGTCAGTCAACAAAATACCTGATTAGACAATCCTTGCTCAGACTTGATGACATCGAGCAAGGCTCTGGCTACTTTTACATAATATAACAAAGATACTTGTACCTGATTGAAGTATTATTGTTGGACATAATGCAAAACGAAAGAGCGTAGCGATGGACATGTATGAGTGTGTGTGTCCATGAGTGCCGTAACGTGAATTAGTTCTGAGTATAGACACAAGCTCTTTGCGTCCGGGGACGTTGTGGAGGGGGATGTTACTGGTTACCGGACTTCCCCCAAAACTAAGTCCTGCACAACCAGGGCGCACTGAGCCGAGATGGCAGTTATGGGAATACCATAATGCTTAAATTAAATTGAGTAAGGATATGCGAAGTCACAGAATGTAGTAAGTCTGAGTGAGTGAGTAGATTAGTGTAGTGTTCATTTTTCAATTTCGGACAGCATGGCGGTGTCAAAATTACAAAGTTCCCGGTGGTAGCTGAGATCAAAAGACCCGATTATAGCTTGTGTTTGTGGGGGCTAAAGTACATTAGATAGAAAGTAGCGCTCCAGGTATGACCTTTAAATAGGCATCTGCTACCTGGAGGGGAGTTTTGGAGAGGCCAGCACCTGTTCCACTGGGAACTTTGTCACTGGGCGGCGACAGACGCTGGAGCTGCTGCTGCCGGGTGAGAGGCTCCTGCTGCAGGGCAGGGGACAGCTGTTGGAGCTACTGCTGCCAGGTGAGAGGCTCTTGGGGCTGGGCGGGGTCAGCCGCTGGAGCTGCAGTTCCAGGTGAGAAGCTCCTGCATCTGGGCGGGGGACAGCCGCTGAAGCTGCTGCTGCCGCCAGGTAAGAGGCTCCTGTCGCTGGGCGGCGACAGACACTGAAGCTGCTGCTGCCGAAGGCTCCCATGGCTGGGTGGGAGACAGCCATTGGAGATACTGCTGGACGAGGGACAGTTTAGCGAGAGACTCCAGTGGCTGGGAGGAGACAGATGCTGGAGCTGCTGCTGGGCGAGAGACAGTTGGGCGAGTGTCTCTTACGGTTGGGATGGGGACAGCTGACGGAGCTCCTGCTGCCGGGTGAGAAGCTTCTGTCGCTGGGCGGGGACAGCCGCTGGTGCTGCTGTTGCCGGGTAAGAAGCTCCTGCGCCTGGGCGGGGGACAGCCACTGGAACTGTTGCTGCCAGGTGAGCGGCTCCTGCGCCTGGGCAGGGGACAGCTGATGAAGCTGATACTGCGAGGTGTGAGTCTCATGCGGTTGGGCGGGGGATAGCCGCTGGAGCTGCTGCTGCCGGGTGAGAGGTTCCTGAGGCTGGGTGGGGAAGGGGTGGAAAGCTGCTGGAGCTGCCGTTGCCAGGTGAGAGGCTCCTGTGGCTGGGCGAGGGACGGGCGCTGGAGATGCTGCTGCCAGGTGAGAGGCTCCTGTCGTTGGGAGGTGAAATCCGCAGAAGCTGCTCCTGCCAGGTTAGAGGCATCTGCGTCTGGTCGAGGGACAGTCGCTGGAGCTGCTGCTGCTGCCAGGTGAGAGGCTCCTCTGTCTGGGTGGAGGAAAGCCGCTGGAGGTGTTGCTGCCAGGTCAGAGGCTCCTATGGATGGGTGGGGACACCCGCTGGAGCTGCTGCTACCTGGTGAGAGGATCCTGGGACTGGGCGGGGGACAGCCGCTGCTGCTGCTGTCAGGTGAGAGGCTCCTGTCGCTGGGTGGCGACAGCCGCTGGAGCTGCTGCTGCCGGGTGAGAGGCTCATGCGGCTGGGCGGGGGACAACCACTGGAGCTGCCGCTGCAGGGTGAGAAGCTCCTCGTCTGGGCAGGGACAGCAGCTGGAGCTGCAACTGCGAGGTAAGAGACTCATGCGGCTTGGCGGGGACAGTCGTTCGAGCTGCTGCTCTGCGAGGGACAGTTGGGCGAGAGACTCCTGCGCCTGGGCGAGGGACAGCTGCTAGAGCTGCTGCTTACAGGTTAGAAGTTCTTGCGGCTGGGCGAGGAGAGCCGCTGGAGCTGCTGCTGCCAGGTGAGTGTCTCCTGCGACTGGGCGGTGGACAGCAGCAGAAGCTGCCGGTGCCGGGTGAGAGGCTCCTGCGGCTGGGCGCGGGACAGCTATTGGATCTGATGCTGCAAGGTGACAGGCTCCTCCGTCTGGACGAGGGACTGCTGCTGCAAGGTGAGAGGGTACTGCGGCTGGACTAGTGACAGTCGCTGGACCTGCTGCTGCTAGGTAAGAGACTCTAATGGCTGTGCGGGGGACAGCAGCTGGAGCTGCTGCAGCCTGGTGAGAGGGTCCTGCAGCTGGGCAGGGGACAGCCACTGGAGCTGCTGCAGCCTGGTGAGAGGCTCCTGTGGTTGGGCGGGTACAACCACTGGAGCTGTTCCTGGGAAAAGGGACTGTTGGGCGAGAGACTCCTGTTGTTGGGTGGGAGGCATCCGCTGATGCTGATGCTGCCGGGTGAGAGGCTCCTACAGCTGGACAGGGTTCAGCAGCTGGAGTTGCTGTTTCCAGGTGAGAGGCTCCTGCGCAGAACGAGGAACTGCCGCGGGAGCTGATGCTACCAGGTGAGAGGCTCCTGTGGCTGGGTGGGGGACAGCAGCTGAATCTGCTGCTGCCGGGTGAGAGGTTCCTGTGGCTGGGCGGGGGACCACCGCTGGAGCTGCTACTAGGTGAGCGACAGTTGGGCATGAGACTCCTATGGTTGTGCGGGGGACACCCGATGAAGCTGCTGCTGCCAGGTTTTCTCAGGATGCCACCCTTAATGCGGTGGAAGGGATATATAAAGCCTGAGTATAATCAAACTGTTTCTACTGACAATAGAGATTGTTCTAAGAACATCTCCTCTCCCTATCGCAGAGTCTGCTAAACTCTACGAGGAGAGAAAATAGCACATCCCAATTTTGATATAGGTTTTGCTCGCTTCCCTCACTCAACATGGGCGGGTGGTGGCAACGAGTATAGGCAACTAAGTCTACCAGTAGCTTATCCCCAACTGTGTGTTGCCATAAGCCCTATACCAGCAAAGTGGTCAGCACATAGAAGGGATAAATAACAGTACCAGGTTGGGCGGTGGTTAGAGACCACTAGTCCCAGTCAGAGGCCTAGCACCTCGAGTCTAAATACCTCTTAACTAACCAATTCAGAACAAGAAGGCCACAGAAGGGCATGTTTCCAAAAGGGAGCCCTGATACTCTGTGTTCCAGGAGCCTCCTTCCAAGCCTTATAAAGGCTCATTGAATGAACGAAGTGGGTTTTCCAAGCAATAACCCCTTTAAAAAATATGGAAATGGGCAAGGTGCCGTAGTACATGCAGCGCCTTATTGATGACGATATGTCCTGGTCCCAGGTCATGCCTTCCTCAAAGGAGGAAGTGGCCTGGTGCAGAAAGTATACCCACTTATAAGGGGCCCAAGAAGTTGGAGTAGTGGAAAAATGTTTTGCAGGAGAGCTACAAAAAGCATGAGCACCTGATCACCAATCTAATGGCGGCTGATGAGGGCGATGGCAGCCTGCTGCATGGAACATCCCAGTGTCAGCCCACAGCTGAAATATGAAGGCTAAGGACACATCCCAGAACCTGGTGGGAAAGGGGCCACCCCCGGGCTTTGATAGTGAACGTGAGGGGCAGCAAGTTGCAAAACAAATGACTGCTGAGTGCTTCCAGGGGGAGGCGTCACTCACAGTAGAAGAGATTATTGACTATACTGCATGCGAGAAAAGGAAGGTAAACAAAGAGTGGGCAAATTAACTCCTCCCTCGAGTCATGAGGCTCAAAGCCTTATTGGCCCTCCAGATTGTGTGATCTGCGCAACTGGAAGGGGAATCCAGGGCATACAAGAGCATGGGTCACACTACCACACGACCCCTCGAGAAAACCTCTACGAAAGCCAACAAGTCCCAGTCATTCGCTGAGATTGTAAAAGAGCGAAGGCAGTCCAAGGAGAAGCCACAGGAAAATCAGTGGCATGAGGTTAAAGGCAAGAAGGCAACCTCCGAAAATAACGGTCTTGGTGTACCCAAGGGAGGGGGATTGCCGCTCCGAGGAGACCAGAGCGAAACTCAAATCTCTAAACCCTGTAAAGGTACAACTGCACATTAAAAATGTGCACCAAGTCTCGAAGGGCGGAGTACTCCTGGAAGCTAAGGATAAGGAAACTCTCCTTAAGCTGAGGAATGCTAAACGGATGGAAGAACTGGGTCTGTGGGTCGCAGACCCAAAAAGGCGTGGGCCCAAGGTCATCAATTATGATGTCCCGAGAGAATATGATGGACCTGAGTTCATGGAGACTTTACGCCTGCAGAACTTTAGGGCTGCCCAGATCTCTGATGAGTGGGTGCGGAAAGGCGCTACAGTGAGTTTCCGCACTGGGCCCAGAGAAAAGGACGTTATTAACTTAGTCCTTGAGGTTACTCCACCCTTGAGAAAGCTGCTTGTTGCCTGTGGAACCCTATTCATAGGATTCAAACGGTGCAAAATCAGGGATTTTGTGATGGCGACCAGGTGCTATAAATGCCAAGGGATACGGCCACATAAAGGAATGCTGTAAAAGTGAGCTAGTCTGCCCCCACTGTTCGGAGAAAGGGCACAAATTCTCTGAATGTAAAGCTAAGGATACCAAGCCCAAATGCGCTAACTGTCTTAAAGATGGTGCAGAGAATGTTTCCACCCTGTTTGTACTTCCGACTGTCCAGTCCATCAAAGAATGATTTCGCTGGAGCTTGACAGGACCCAGTATGACTAGTAGTCATGCGCTGCTATGGCTAGGGCAGATAAACCTGCAAAGAGCTGCAGTTCCAACCATGGAACTGCATAAAATTGCGATCGAGCAACAACTCGATTTGGTTCTGATGCAGGAACCTTACCTGCTCAGAAGGAAAGTACCAACTATTCAAGGTTGGTTCGCTCTCTTTGGGGAAAATCCACTGGCGGGGATCTGGGTGTGTAACCCTGAGATAAATTATATTCCGTTAGAGGCTCTTTCGAACACGCATCATACGTGTGTTCGTTTGGAGATCGGGGGAGGAAGCATGATGATAGTTTCGTCGTACTTTCAACCTCAGGACCCAATCGAACAACATTTAAGTCAGTGGGAGAACATACTGACGAGAGCCAATGATACAAAAATCATACTTGGTGCGGACATCATAGCCAAGTCGGAATTGTGGAATTCCCAGAGGATGGATAGCCATGGAGAGGAGGTTATAATATACCTAATGGAGAAAGAAATACCTGCAGGTGGTCAATAGACCCGGACACGTAGCCACCTATGTGTCCCCTGTCCATGATACGGAATCGCATCTAGATGTTACCATGGCGACTGCGCATGCTGCTGGCTGTATTGGGGACTGGAGAGTTACGGATGAGGTCAAGTCTGATCATAAGATGATACTATTTACCAACCAGGTGAATGGAATTCACCAAACCAGATTAGAGTGTCCCCGGTACGTTAATGCTAAGGGGGATTGGCCTCTGTTTGACAGAGTGCTGTAGAGACATCTTAATGAGTATAGAGCTGAAAAGCTGCTTCAGTCTGTGGTTCAATGGGCTGAAAAGATGGGGGAAATGGTGATGGCCGCCAGTGATCGGGCCATACCCAAAACTGAAAGGTAGGTTCCTCATGATCCCTGGTGGGATGATGAGTTGGAGTATAATCGGAAGCAAGTCAATTACTTGCGAAAACGATTCAAACGAACACATCGTCCAGACCTGAGACAGAAAGTGGTCCAACAGTACAATGTTGCCAGAGCGCAGTACCGAAGAATTCTCAGAAAGAAAAGACAAACAGCTAGGAGAGAGCTTGTTATGGATAGGGGAAACCAAGACACCTGGGGACTGGTTTACTGGATGGCAACAGGAAAGATTAGAAGCTCAGAGGGGCTTCCTACCCTAGAGACAGATGACAGTCTCTTGCAGACATCTGAAGAGATCACATGGCATTTGCTTGCAAAGCTCTTGCCAGATAATAGTGCGGTGGGGGAGACCGAGTATCACGGGAGGATCAGGGCATCACACATAAGCCCTATAATGATGGAGAAAACTGCGCCATTCTCTCTCAAAGATCTTGAAGCGATAGTCAAGACGAAGCTGACGAAAGCCCCAGATGTGATGGGATGGCAGGGGAAATGCTCTTCCATGCATACCCTCGGATACGCCATGACATGTTGGACTTGTTCAACGATTGCCTCTCTGAAGGAAAAATCCCCTTTGGATGGAAGAAGACTCTCCTCATTGTGATCTACAAGGCAGTTGGGAAGAACCCGAGAAAAGCAAGCTCGTATAGGCCAATTATGCTTCTCCCAGTTATGGGGAATACGTTGGAGCACCTCGTAAACCAGAGGCTGATACAATACCTTAACATTGTCCATGGTATTCATCCTCGCCAATACGGGTTCATGTAGGGCAAATGTACTGAGATGGCAATCGTGGACATGGTCGATCAGGTCAAAACTTACGACCACACATACGTCATTGCCATATCCCTGGATATCTCGGGGGCTTTCGACAATGCTTGGTGACCGTAGATTCTGTGGCAACTACGCATGTTGGAGTGCCCCAAGAACATTTACGATTTGATAAAGGTCTTCTTGACTGATCGCAAATGCGCCCTGGAAATGGGAACGCATTCAGAAAAGAAGGTGCTGACCAAAGGCTGTCCGCAAGGGTCGGTCCTTGGTCCGAGCCCATGGAATTTTGATCTTTCAGGGTCTGCTCCGGCTGGAATTCCCGCAGGGCTATGAGGTCTATGGTTATGTCGACAATGGTTTGCTCATTGACCCTGCTTGTTCACATAAAGAACTCGAGGAGAAAATGGACCAAGCATTGTCAATGGTAAAAGAATGGGCTGAGAGATTCAAAATGGACCTCTATCAAAAATATCAACGCTATTCTCATTAAGGGAAACCTTAAGCGGAATCATGTGATCAGGTTCAGAATCAGAGTGATAAGGATGGTCAACGAGATGAAATATCTCGGTGTCATCCTGGAAAGTCTTTTGGCATTCCATGCCCACGTTCGCTATGAAGTGAACAAAGCTGTTACGATCTTTCATTGGCACAGGGCATTGGCACCAGCGAACTGGGGGCTAGGCTAGCGGACAATAAAATTGATGTATAAGTCCGTGTTCCTGCCCATACTCATGTACGTGTGTGGGGTATGGTACCCAGAGGTGGAGAGATTATAAGGAAAGAGAATAATAAATAGTGCCCAAAGAGCAGCACTATTGGGGATAACCAAGGCCTATAGGACAACATCAAGTGATGCTCTCCCGCTTATAGCTGGGGCGATCCTTCTGGATCTGCTAGTGGCACAGATGGGTGAAATTTCTCATAGGAGAAGACGGGGAGTCATTCCCCCTGCAGATCTGAGCGAAATTAAGGAAGACACACTAACAGCATGGAAGACCAGATGGGACCTAAGCAATAAGGGTCGTCTAACGCACAGCATGTTTCCTTGTGTATGGGAGAGACTGCGATTGGAGAAGTGGCTCTAGATGGGACACTACTCAATCCAGTACTTGACTGGGTATGGCAACTTCCGTGCGAAGCTGTCCTCCTTGGGCCTGGGGAAAGACCCCATTGTGTGGTGTGTCGGATGGAAGACACCTCTACCCACGTGCTGGGATGCCCCAAAGTTGAAGACCTGACACTTGAATTTGAGGGGATCCATGGGCCTCTTCATCTCGGGGACATGCTCCAGGACAGGAACGCATCAAGGGCGGTGTTACAACATCTTACATAAGTTGGTAGAAGATGAGAGGAGTTCGACGTTTGGTGGTTTGGCCCTCGGCTGAGCAGGGACATGGATATGTCGGAAGAGTAGGATAATGAGGATGAGACTGGGATAGGTGTTGTGAACCAAAATGGGTGATCACATCTTCCAAGTCGTAATCTTAGATGATGGGGGTGGCCCCACCAACCCCCTTCCCCAATGGGATGATCACCTGTAATGGTACATGGGCGCACTCCCCATGCACCCCCTCTAGGACTGAAGCAAAAAGGAAAAGGGAACTAGAGCTGCCCATGTCTACATCTATAACGAGAGTTATAGACCTAGAACCTTACAAGACAAGTGGCCAAGGTCTTCAAGTCCAAACAACACCTGGATGCCCGTACTTGGAATCCTGTCGTGTTCGTGCGGCAGGGCTTTTTTCATGTTACTTGTAACATGAGCAAGCTCAAACGCGACAACAGACGACGAACAGTCTGTGTCAAGTCCCAAGCCAGAGAGGCATGGTAGACTTGAGTACCAATGGAGGAGGTATGGACCGATCAACCACAGGATACCGAGGTTAAGAGGGAAGTCTTCCTCCATAAGGTCCTCATCAGGAAATCTGAGGAATCACCTGAGGAGACGAATACTGTTGAAATTGACTGGCCAGATGACAAAAACATGGTTGATGTCGCAATACAAGCATTGCCTACACAAGCTGACCCAGACGAACCCCAGTGGTTGTACAACGAGCTCATCAGGGGAGCAATGTTGACTAAATTGGAGGACCCAACTACGTTGACATCTGCTCTGGCCCTTGTATTAAGAAATAAAGAGGGTGGATAGGGTCCTTCTCCCAAGAATGGAAACGATTGAGAGACTTGTGGTCGCCCAGGCAGGCCTGCCTACCAAACCCTGAGAGTTGGTAACTCTGGTAAAGGAATGTTGTTGGCGTAGAGGCGAAAGATTCAAAGAATCTGACGTCCTCCAGGATGCCATCCGTAAATACGGGAGGCGTACTTTCGACTACAGTAAGCCATTCAATGGGTACACTGTGGTCCGGTACTAGTCCTCCAATTCCGGATGGCACTCTATGAACAGTTTTGGTAACGCCAAACAGAATGTGACATGCCCCTCGCTCGGGACGGGCCTGGCCGGGTGGTTGGAGGATCTGGGGAAAAAAGGTCTGTGAGACAATAGACTCGTGACCTTGAAAGAAGCAAATATGGGAAAAGGAAAACAAGGACTCTTCCCCTATGAGTCCCCAGCCACCTGGACAGATAAAATTATTGGCTAAGAAAACCCTACTCACACCTAATGCCATTGAGAAATGCTTATGCACTTTTACATGATTTGCAATGATGAATATATCTGTTTGCAGTATTGTAGTTGGGTAAAATGCAAAGCGAATGTGCGCAGTGTTGGATATGTATGAGAGTGTGTGTGCATGAGTGCCGTATCGAGCAGCAGTTTTTGAATTTAGACACAAGCACTTTGTGCACGGGGGTGAGGTGGCGGGAAATGTTACTAGTTACCGAACATCCCCCAAAACTAAGCCCTGCACAACCAGGGCGCACTGAGCCAAGATGGCAGTTATGGGAATAAAGTCATGCTTAAATTTAATCGAGGAAGGATATGCGCAGTCGCGGAATGTAGTTAGTCTGTTTGAGTAAGTAGATTAGTGTAGTTAATATTTTTCAATTTCGGATAGCATGGTGGTGTCAAAATTACAAAGTTCCCGGTGGTAACTGAGATAAAAATAGCCGATTTTAGCTTTTGTTTGTGGGGGCTAAAGTAGTCTGGACAGAAAGTAGAGCTCCAGGTATGACCTTCAAAGAGGAATCGGCCACCTGGAGGGGAGGTTTGGAGAGGCCAGCGCCGGTACCACCGGGAACTTTGCCGAGTGAGAGGCTCCTGTGGCTGGGCGGGGGACAGCCGATGGTGGTGCTGCTGGGCGTGGGACAGTTAGGCGAAGGACTCCTGTGGCTGGACGAGGTCATCTGCTGAATCTGCTGCTGCCGGGTGAGAGGCTCGTGCGGCTGGGCGAGGGACAGCCACTGAAGCTGATGCTGCCAGGTGAAAGTTTCCTGCAATTGGGCGAGGGACAGCCGTTGGAGCTGCTGCTGCCAAGTAAGACTCTCCTACGCCTCAGCGAGGCACAGCCATTGGAGCTGCTGCCGCCAAGTAAGACTCTCCTACGCCTCAGCGAGGGACAGCCATTGGAGCTGCTGCTACCAAGTAAGCCTCTCCTGCGCCTCAGTAAGGGACAGTCCCTGGAGCTGCTGCTGCCAGGTGAGAGTCTCCTGAGGCTAAGCAGGGACAGCCACTGGAGCTGCTCCTGGGCGAGGGGCAGTTGGGCGAGAGACTCCTGTTGTTGTGCGGGGACAGCCTCTGGAGCTGCTGTTGCCATGCGAGTACTCCTGCGGCTGGGCTGGGCTGGGGACTGCCGCTGCAGGTGCTGTTGCCGGGGGAGAGGGTACTGCGCCTGGGCGAGGGACAACCGCTGGAGCAGAAGCTGCCAGGTGAGAGGGTCCTGTGTCTGGGCGGGGAACAGCCATTGGAGATGTTGCTGGGCGAGGGACAGTTAAGCGAGACCATTCTTTAGCTGGGCGGGGGACAGCCACTGGAGATGCTGCTGCCTGGGGAGAGGCTCCTGAAGCTGGGCGGGGGAAAGACGATGAAGCTGCTGCTGCCGGGTAAGAGGCTCCTGTGGCTCGGCGAGAGACAGCCGCTGCATCTACAGCGGCTCCCCCTCGCCCAGGCGCTGGAGCCTCTCACCTGGTAGCAGCAGCTCCAGCGGCTGGCCGCCGCAAACCCGTTGGAGCCTCTTACTCAACTGTCACTTGGCCAGTAGCAGCTCCAGCCGCTATCCCCGCACAGCAATAGGAGCCTCTCGCCCAACTATCCCACGCCCAGCAGCAGCTGTCACCAGCAGATCCAGAGGCTTTCCCTCGCCCAGCCGCTGCAGTGTGTCACCCGGCAGCAGCAGCTCCAGCGGCTGTCCCCGGACCAGCCGCAGGAGTCGCAAACCCAATTGTCCCTCACCCAACAGCAGCTCCAGTGGCTGTCACCCGCCCAGCCGCATCAGCCTCTCACAGGGCAGCAGCACCTGCTGCGGCTGTCTCCCGCCCAGCGGCAGGAGCTACTCTCCTGGCAGCAGCAGCTCCAGCGGCTGTCCCCAGCCCAGCCACAGGAGTCTCTCGCCCAGCAGTAGCAAAAGCATTTTTCCCTGCCCAGCCACATGTGACTGCTGTGGCTGGCGGGGTCATCCGCTGAATCTGGTGCTGTCGGGTGAGAGGTTCCTGCGGCTGGGCGGGAGACAACCGGTGTAGCTGCTGCGGGCAGGTTAGAGGCTCCTGTGGCTGGACGAGGGATAACCGAGGGAGCTGCTGCTACCAAGTGAGAGGATCCTGCGGCTTGCTAGGGGATAGATGCTGGAGATTCTGCCAGGTGAGAGACTCGTCGCGGCTGGGTAGTGACAGCCGCTGCAGCTGCTGCTGCCATGTGAGAGGTTCCTGCGACATAGCGGGGACAGCCGCTGGAGCTGCTGCAGCCAGATGAAAAGCCCCTGTGGCTCGGCGGGGGATGCCACTGAAGGTGCTGCTCCAGGGTGAGAGGCTCAAGCAGCAGGGCGGGGGACAGCCGCTGTAGCTGCTGCTGGGCGAGGGACACTTGGGCGATAGACTCCTGTTGCTGAGCGAGCAGCTGTCGCCAGGTGAGAGGTTTCTGCGGCTGGGCGAGGGACAGCTACTGGATCTGCTGCTGCCATGTTAAAGGCTCCTGCGGCTGGACGAATGACAGCCACTGGAGATGCTGCTGCCTCCTGTGGCTGCGCAGATGACAGCTGCTGGAGCTGCTGCTGGGCGAGAGACTCCTGTTGCTGGACAGGGTCAGCGGCTGGGGCAGCTGCTGCCAGGAGAAAGTCTCCTACAGCTGGGTAGGGGACAGTCGCTGAAGCTGCAGCTGCCGGGTGAGATGCGCCTGAGGCTGGGCGGGGGACAGCCCTGGAACTGCTGCTGGGCGAGGGACAGTTAGGTCAGAGAATCCTGTGGCTGGGCGGAAGACATCCGCTGAAGCTACTGCAGCCGGGTGAGAGGCTCCTGCGGCTCGAGAGAGGACAGCTGCTGAAACTGCCGCTGCGGTGTGGTTCACTCAAGGTACCACCTGTTAAGTGACAGGATGCGAATAAAGAACCTGATAAAACTCAAACTGTTTAGCTGTCAGTTGAGGTAGATCTGCGGACGCTTCCTCTCTAAGGTAGGATACTACCTAGAGAGTAAAACAGTAATTCCTTATATTGACATTGGTACTACGTACTCTCCTCCCTCAGTGCGGGCGGATGGTGGCAACGAGTTCTAGGCAGTCAGTCAACCAGTAGCCTACCCCCTACTGTGTACTGTGTGTTGCCATAAGGCCTGAACCGGCTAAGTGGTTAGTGCAAGAAGTGATAAAGACAGTACCAGGGTGGGGCGGTGGTTTTCGACCACTAGCCCCAGCCAGAGGCTTTGCGTCGAGGATCAACACCTCACTCTACAAAGAGAACAAAAATGACTTTGGAAACACAGGCGGCTGGCAGGGAGCCCTGGTACCATGTGTTCCATGAGCCTCCCTCCAAACCATACAAAGGTTCCAGTAATGAGAGACATGGCTTCCTCCATGAAGTCACTCTGCCAAAGAATATGGAGGATATGAAGGCATTGTATTACAACAACGCCTTATTGACGATGATACGTCATGGGCCCATGTCATATATCCCTACGAAGGAGGAAATGGCCTGGTGTCGGAAGGTATTCCCACTTGTCTGGGCCCAAGACCTAAGTAAAATTGAAAAGTGGATTAAGAAGAGTTATGCAAAAAGAGACAAAATGATTACTGACCTAATGGCAAGTGCCGAGGGCGAAGGCAGCCTGTCGCAGGAAACTCCTCTGTCTCAGATTTCTGAGATAGGTAATGCTAAGGAAACCACTAAAAATCTGGTGGGGAACCCCCGGGTTTTGACAATATAGTAACAGGCACAAATACAGCCCAACTAACGGCTGAAACTGTCCAGGAGAGGCTTCCACAACTGCGGAAGAAATCATTGAGTATGCTACCTGCGAGCACACGAAAGTTAACAAAGAGTGGGCCAATTTCCTCCTCTCAAGGGTGATGATGCTAAAGGCATTACTGGACCTCCAGATTGTGCGATCATCACGACTGGAAGGCGAGACCAGAACCTATGAGACCATGGAATGTACCTCCTCAGTTTCTACTGAGAGTGTTACGGTTAAAGCCAAATCTCAGTCCTTTGCTGAGATTGTGAAAGAGCAAAGAAAGGCTAAGGAAATACCACAGGAGAACCAGTATCAGGAGGTGAGGGGGCGAAGGCATCCTCCTAGGGTTGGTTTACCCAAAGGAGGAGAAATGCCGTTCGAAGGAGACGAAATTAAAGTTAAAATCACTTGAGCCGGTGAAGGAGCAGCTCCAGATCAAGAATGTCAGGCAGGTATCTAAAGGAGGCGTGCTTTTAGAGGCCGAGGACGAGCAGACGCTTCTGTAGCTTAAGGACGTGCAAAGAAAGGGAGATCAAGGATTAAGGGTGACTGACCCCAAAAAACGCGGGTCCAAGGTCATCATTTATGATGTGACGAGGGAATGTGACGGCCCTGAATTCATGGAGATGCTTCGTCTCCAGAATTTCAGGGCTGCTCAGCTCTCAGACGAGGAGCTAAGGAAGAATGCCTCAGTGCGATTCCGCACTGGCCCTCGTGATAAGGAAGTCGTTAACCTGGTCCTGGAAGTCACGCCTCCTTTAAGAAGGCTATTGGTGGACTGCGGTACCCTATTTATAGGGTTCCAAAAATGCAAAATAAGGGATCATTTGATGCCTACCTGGTGCTACAAGTGCCAGGGGTATGGCCACATAAAAGAGAAATGTAAAGGAGAACTTGTTTGTCCCCACTGCTCTGAAAAGGGGCACAAGTTCTCCGAGTGCAAAGCTAAGGTAGCTAAGCCTTAATGTGCCAACTGTGTGAGAGACAAATATAAAGATTGCTCCCACCCGGTTGGTTCCGCCGACTGCACAGTTCATCAGAGGATGGTGGCGTTGGAGCTCGACAGGACGCAGTATGACTAGTAGTCATGCGCTGCTACGGTTCGGGCAATTTAACCTGCAGAGAGCTGCAGTTCCAACAATGGAACTGCATAAAATAGTGAAGGAGCAACATCTGGACCTGGTGCTGATGCAGGAACCCTACCTGCTCAGAGGGAAAGTGCCTACTCTTCCTGGTCGCTTCGCTCTCTTTGGGGAAAATCCACTAGCAGGAATCTTGGTGTGTAACCCCGAGATTAATTATTTTCTGTTGGAGGCTCTTTCGAACATGCATCATGAGTGTATTCGTTTGGTGACTGGGGGGAGGGAGTGGCGTGACAATCGTCTCGTCATATTTCCAGCCCCAGGATCCGATCGAATTTCATCTAAGTCAGTGGGAGAACATACTGACGAGAGCCAATGATCCCAGGATCATACTTGGTGCGGACATCAACGCCAAGTCGGAACTGTGGAATGTTCCGAGGACGGACGATCAGGGAGAAGAGGTAATAAGATACCTCCTAGAGAAAGACCTGCAAGTGGTCAATAGTCCAGGACACGAGGCAACATACGTGTCCCCTGCCCATGATACAAAATCATATCTGGATGTGACCGTGGCGACAGCTCGTGCTGCTGGGAGTATTGGGGACTGGAGAGTCTTGGACAAAGTAGATTCCGACCACAAGATGATCTTGTTCACCATCCGGATTTATGGGCTCAGACAAACCAGAACAGAATGTCCGCATTATGTTATCGCTAAAGCGGACTGGCCTCTGTTTGGAAGAGTGCTGCTGAATTACCTGAATCTCTACAGAGCAGAAATACAGCTCATGACTGTGGATCAGCGGGCCGATAGTATAGGGGAAATGTTAATGGCTGCCTGTGATCGGGCCATCCCCAAGACCCAGAGAAAGGTCCCTCACCACCCCTGGTGGGATGATGAATTGGAGCGTAATCGCAGGCAGGTTAAATGTCTGCGAAAGCGCTTCAAACGAACATATCGCCCTGATCTTAGACAGCGAGTGGTACAGCAGTACAATGTTGCCAGATCCCCTCTTATGGAAGAAAAGGCAAATAGAGTGGAGAGAGCTAGTAACGGATAGGTGAAACCAAGACCCCTGGGTTTACCAGATGGTGACGGGAAAGGTCAGAGGTAATGAGGTGCTTCCCACCCTTGAGTCCGGTGAGCATCTTTTGCAGTCTCCTGATGAGATCACAAGGCATTTGCTTGAAAAGCTCTTGCCCGATGATACAGCGGTAGGGGAGACCGGGTATCACGAGAGAGTCAGGCTTGAACAGCTATGCCCAATGGAAATGGAACATACCGCACCATTCTCTCTTAAAGATTTGGATGCGACAGTCAGAAGGACGAAACTGAGAAAGGTATCAGGATATGATGGGATGACGGGGGAAATGCTCCTTCGTGCATATCCTCGTATATGTAATGATATGCTGGATTTGTTTAATGATTGCCTCTCGGAAGGGAAATTTCCATCTGGGTGGAAGAAAGGCCACCTTATAGTCATCTATAAGGGTGCCGGGATGAACCCGGGAAAGGCGAACTCATACAGGCTAATAACGCTTTTCCCATTAATGGGGAAGACATTGGTGCACCTCGTAAACCAAGGCTGATGCAATACCTGGACATCGTCCATGATATTCATCCTCGCCAGTATGGGATTATGAAAGGGAAGAGCACCGAAATAGCAATCATTGACATGGTCGAACAGGTGAAAACCTACGACCAAACCTATGTCATGGCGATATACCTGGATATCGTGGGAGTTTTTGACAATGCTTGGTGCCCACAGATTCTGTGGCAACTTCGCTTGTTGGAGTGCCCTGGGAACATCTATGGTCTTGACTGATCGCATATGCACCCTAGAAATGGGCTCACATGAAGAAGAGAAAGTGCTGACCAAGGGCTGTCCGCAAGGTTCGGTCCTTGGCTCCATATTGTGGAATGTGATCTTTGAGGGGCTGCTATGTCTGGACTTCCCACAGGGCTGCATGGTCTATTGGTATGCGGATGACGGTTTGCTCCTTGTCCCTGCCTGGCCACGGAAAGAACTTGAAGACAGGATGGATCTGGCTTTATCAATGGTTGAGGAGTGGGCTCGGAGGTTCAAATTGGACCTCTCAATTGACAAAATCAACGCCATCTTACTTAAGGACAATCTTAAGCGAAATACCGTGATTAGGTTTAGGGGAACAGTAATCAGGATGGTCACTGAGATGAAATATCTCGGTGTTATCCTGGAAAGTCGTCTGGCATCCCATGTTCATGTCCGCTATGCGGTGAACAAGGCTGTTACGATGTTTCACCGGTTAAGGGTGGTAACACCTGCGAACTGGGGGCTCGGATTCCGGACGTTGAAGTTAATGTATAAGTCGGTGTTCCTGCCCATCTTCACATACGCGTGTGGGGTGTGGTACCCAGAGGTAGAGAGAGTCCATGGTGAGAGAATCATCAATAGTGCCTAAAGAGCTGCACTTCTGGGGATTACCAAAGCCTATAGGACGACTTCTAGCGATGCTCTCCAGCTTATTGCTGGCGAGATCCCTCTGGATCTGTTGGTGGTACAGATGGGTACAATCTCTCGTAGGAGAATACGGGGTGTTATTCCCACGACAAACTTAAAGAACTGAAGGAAGCCACATTAACAGCTTGGCAGACCAGATGGGACCTCAGTACCAAGGGTCGCTTGACGCATGGTTTGTTTCCGAGTGTAAGGGAGAGACTGAGACTGGAGAAGTGGCTCGAATTGGGTCACTACTCCGGCCAGTACTTGACCGGTCATGGAAACTTCCGTACGAAGTTATTGTTGGGGACCACATGTGCGTTGTGTGTGGTGTGGAGGTTACCTCCACCCATACACTCAAATGCTCCAAAGTGGAGGACCTTAAAATAGAATTGGAGGGAACTCATGGACCTCTCCATCTCGGGGGCATGCTCTGGGACAGTTACACTATTAGGATCCTGTTTCAACATCTAACCAGGACTGGAAAAATAAGGGAGGAATTTGACGTCTTGTGGTCTCTCCCTCGGTTGAGTAGGAACTTGGACATGTCGGAGGTGGGCAACAGAAAGGATGATACTGGGATAGATGCTGTGAACCTTCATGGGTGACCACATCTTCCCAGTCATAATCTTGGAAGAGGGGGTTGGCCCCTCTAATTCCCTACCACTTATGGAATTTACAGAACAAATACATGTAATGGTACATGGGAGTACCCCCTGTGTATCATCCTCCAGGACAGAAGCAAAACTGAAAAGGGAAACAACAGTTGCCCAGGTCTACGTCTATAACGATAGTTATAGACCTAGAACCTCATAAAACAAATGGTCAAGGTTCTCAAGAACCACCTTGTTGGCCGTGTACATGGAGCCCGGTGGTGTTTGTGCGGAAAGGCTTTGCTTGTGTTACTTGTAACATGAGCAAGCTCAAACGCGAAAGCAGACGAAGAACAGTCTGTGCCATGTCCCGAGCCAAGGAGGTATGGTCAATGGGAGTACCAATGGAGGAGGTACGGACAGATTAGCCACGGAATACCGAGGATGAGAGGGAAGTTTTCCCATATGGTCCTCACGAGGAAGTTAATGGCAACACCTGAGGAAGTGAAAACTATTGATATTGACTGGCCGGATGACAAGAACATGGTAGATGCCACAGTACAGGCATGGCCTGCACAGTCGGATCCAAGCGACCCAAAATGGCTGTACAACGAACTAATCAGGGGAGCGATGCTGACGAAGTTGGAAGACCCAACAACGTTGACATCTGCTCTTGCCCTTGTTATAAGAAATATGGAGGGGGACAGGGTTCTATTCCCTAAGATGGAGACCGCGGACAGGCTTGTCGTCGGCTAGGCAGGCCTGCCAACCAAACCAGCAGAGTTGGTCACTCTAATCAAGGAATGTTTTTGGCATAGGGGTGAAAGATTCGATGAATCTGACGCCCTTCAGGATGCCATCCGTACATACGGGATACTTTTTGATTACAGTAAGCCCTTCAATGGGTACTAGTCCTTCTCCTCGGAAGGCATCCTACCAACAGTTTGGACATGCCACATAGAAGTGACATGCCCCTCCCCTGGGAGGGGCCTGGCTGGGTGAGAAGAGGATCTAGGAGGAATGATCGGAGAGTTTAGGAACTCTCGATCTGGAATGGAACAGAAAAAGGAAATGGAAACAAGATTCTTTCCCTTCGAGCACTCCAACCACCTGGCCAGGCAAAATACCGATTAAGTCTGTCCCTGCAATGACATGATGCCACAGAGCAAGGCTCTGGCATTATTTTACCGATCAAGGCAAATATGATTGTACCTGCTTGATTTATTATGTTGGACAACTGCAAAGTGGAAAGTGCGCAGATTTGGTTCTGTATGTGTCTGTGTGTGCATGAGTGCCGTTACGAAAAGCAGTTTTGAGTATAGAAACAAGCTCATTGCTTCTGGGTGCGAGGTGGAGGAGGATGCTACTAGTTACCGGATATCCCCCAAAACTAAGCCCTCCACAACTCAGGTGCACTGAGCCGAGAAGGCAGTTATGGGAATTCCGCCATGCTTAATTTCAAACGAGTAAGGATATGCGCAGTCGCGGAAAGTAGTTAGTTTGTGTGAGTGAGTAGTTTAGTGTAGTTTTCTTTTTTACATTTCGGATAGCATGGCGGTTTCAAAATTGCAAAGTTCCCGGTGGTTACCTGAGATCAAAAGAACCGATTTAGCTTTTTGTTTGTGGGGGCTAACGTAGCTTGGTTAGAAAGTAACGCTCCAGGAATGACCATTCAATAGGTATCTGCCAACTGGAGGGGAGTTTTGGTGAGGCCAGCGCCGGTTCCACTGGGAACTTTGTCATGTGAGAGGCTCCTGTGGCTGGGCGAGTAACAGCTGCTGGAGCTGCTGCCACGTTAGTGGCTCCTGCGGCTTGACAAGGGACAGCCGCTGGAGGTGCTGCTGCCAGGTGATAGGCCTCTGCGGCCGGGCGGGGACAGCTGCTGAAGCTGCTACTGCCTGGTGAGGGGCTCCTATGGCTGGGAGGGGTACATCTGCTTGATTTGCTGGTGGGCAAAGGACAATTGGGCGAGAAACTCCTGTGGCTGTGCGGGGACAGCCGTTGGAGAAGCTGCTACCAGGTGAGAGGCTCCTGTGGCTGGGTGAGAGACAGCTGCTGGAGAAACTGCTGCCAGGTGAGAGGCACCTGCGGCTGGGCAAGTAACAGCCGCAGGAGCACCTGCTGCCAGGTGAGAGGCTACTGCGGCTGCGGGGGAAAGCCGCTGGATCTGCTGCTGGGTGTGAGACATTTGGGCGAGAGCCTCCTGTATCTGGGCGGGAGACATACTCTCAAGCTGCTGCTGACGGGTGAGAGGCTCCTGCATCTGGGCGAGGGACAGCCGCTGGAGCTGCTGCTGCCATGTGAGAAGCTCCTGCGGCTGGCCGGGTAACAGTCGCTGGAGCTTCTTCTGCCAGGTGAGAGGCTCCTGCGGCTGGGTGAGGGACAGCCGCTGGAGCTGCTGCTACCAGGTGAGAGGCTCCTTTGGCTGGGCGGGGGACAGATGCTGGAGCTTCTGTCAGGTCAGAAGCTCATGCGGCTGGGTAGTGATAGCCGTTGCAGCTGCTGCTACCATATGAGAGGCTCCTGCGACAGGGCGCGGAAAGACGCTGGTGCTGCTGCTGCCAAGTGAGAAGCTCCTGCGGCTGGGCGATTGACAGCCGGCTGGGCGATTGACAGCCGTAGCAGCTGCTGATTCCAGGTGAGAGGTTCCTGCGGCTGGGCGAGGGACAGTTGCTGGAGCTGCAGCTGCCTGGTGAGATGCTTCTGAGGCTGTGCAAGGGACAGCCCAGGAGCTGCTGCTGGGCGTGGGACAGATGTGGAGGGACTCCTGTGGATGGGCGGAGGAGATCCGCTGAAGCTCCTGCTACCAGGTGAGAGTCTCTGTGGCTGTCCGGGGGACATCCGCTGAAGCTGCCGCTGCTTGGTGAGAGGCTCGTTCGACTGGGTGAGGGACAACCTCTGGAGCTACTGCTGCCGGGTAAGCGGCTCCTGTGGTTGGGCGGTGACAGCCGCTCAAGATGATTCTGTGTGAGGGACAGTTTGGCAGGAGATACCTATGGCTGGGCGTGGACAGCCTCTGGAGCTGCTAATGGGCAAAGGAGAGTTGGGCGAGAGGCTCCTGCGGCTGAGCGGGGAACATCTGCTGGAGCTACTGCTGCCAAGTGCGAGAAACCTGTGGCTCGGCGAGGGACAGCCGTTTCAGCTGCTGCTGGGCGAGAAGCAGTTGGGCGAGGGAGTCCTGTGGCTGGGCGGGCGACATCGTCTGAAGCATCTGCTGCCGAGTGAGTTGCTCATGCATCTGGGCGGGGGACAGCCGCTGGAGTTGCAGCTGCCACATGAGAGGCTTCTGAGACTGGGCAAAGGACAGCCGCTTAAGCTGCTGCTGCCAAGTTAGAAGCTCCTGCTGCTGGGCGAGCGACAGACGCTTGAGCTTCTGGTTCCCTGTGAGAGGCTCCTGCGTGGCTGTCAGGCTAGTGTCTAGTTAAGCGAGAGGTTCCTGAGCTGGGCAGGGACAGCAGCTGGAGCTGCTGCTACCAGGTGAGAGGATACTGCGCCTGAGCGAGGGACAACAGCTGCAGCTGATGCTGCCAGGTGAGTGGCTTCTGCAGCTGGGCAAGGGAAAGCTGCTGGAGTTGCTAATGCCGGGTGAGATACTCCTGAGGCTGAGCGAACGGACTGCATAGGAGATGCTGCTGGGTGAGTGACAGTTGGACGAGAGACTCCTAGTGTCCTGGTAAGAGACAGACTATTATTTATTCCTAGTGTGCTGGGTAAGAGACAGAGTATTTTTTCTCCTAGTGTCCTGGTAGGATCCAGAGTATTTTAATCCCCTAGTGTCTTTGTAAGAGCCAGAGAATTTTTTTCTCCTAGTGTCCTGGGTAGGAGCCGGAGTATTTTTTCTCCTAATGTCATGGTAAGAACCAGAGTATTTTTTTTCTCCTAGATCCTGGTATGAGCCAGTGTATTATTTTCTCCTAGTGTCCTGGTATGAGCCAGAGTATATTTTCTCCTAGTGTCTTGGTAAGAACCAATAATTTTTTTTTCTCTTAGTGTCCTGGGTGTGAACCTGATAATTTTTTTCTCCTAGTGTCTTAGTAAGAGCCTTAGTATTTTTTATCCTAGTGTCCTGGTATGAGCCAGAGTATTTTCTCATAGTGTCTTGGTAACAGCAAGAATATTTTTTTTCGCCTAGTGTCTTGATAAGAGCCAGAGTATATATTTATCCTAATGTCTTCTCCTAATGTTTAAGAAAGAGTTTTTTTTATCAAGTTTCCTGGTAAGTGCCAGTGTATTATTTTCTTGTAGTGTCCTGGTAAGAGCCCGAGTATTTTTTCTCCTAGTGTCCTGGTATGAGCCAGAGTATTTTTTCTCCTATTATCATTGTAAGAGATAATGTATTTTTTTCTCCTAGTGTCCCGGGAAGGAGCCTGAGTATTTTTTTCACCTATTGTCCCGGGGAGGAGAAAGAGTATTTATATCCGCTAGTATCTTGGTAAGAGCCAGAGTAGTTTTTTACTCCTAGTGTAATGGGTAGAAGAGATATATTATTTTCCTACTGTCCCGAGAACGATTCAGGCAATTTTATTCTCCTAGTGTCCTGGTTAGAGCCAGAATATATTTTCTCCTAGTGTCCTGGTTGGGGGAAGAGTATTTTTTTCTCGTAGTGTCCTGGTATGAGCCAGACTATTTTTTTCTCAAGTGTCATGGAAATAGCCGGAGTATATTTTTTTTCTCCTAATGGCTTGGTAAGAGAGAGAATATTTTTTCTCCTAGTGTCCTGGTAAGAGACAGAGTATTTTATTCACATAGTGTCTAGGTATGAGACAGAGTATTTTTTTCTCAGAATGTCTTGGTAGGTGTCAGAGTATTTTATGTCTCCTAGTGTCCTGGGCAAGAGCAAGAGTATTTTTTTCTCCTAGTGTCCTGGGTAAGAGCCAGAGTAATTTTTTCTCCTAGTGTCCTGGTATGAGCCAGGGTATTTTTTCCCCAAGTTTCCTGGTATGAGCCAGAGAAATTATCCTCTTAGTGTCCTGGTAAGAGCCGGAGAATTTTTTCTCCTAGTGTCCTGTTAAGAGAGAATTTTTTCTCTCCATTTGTGATGGTATGAGTCGGAGAATTTTATTCCCATTGTGTCCTTATATGAGCCAGAGTATTTTTTTCTCCTAGTGTTTGGTAAGAGCCAGAATATTTTTTTTTCTAGTGTCGTGGGTATGAGCTAGAGTATATTTTCCTCCTAGTGACTTGGTAAGCGACAGAATATTTTTTCTCCTTGTGTCCTGGGTAAGAGCCAGAGTATTTTTCTCTCGTAGTGTCCTGCTATGAGCCTGAGTATTTTTTTCTCCTTGTTTCTTGTAAAGGCCAGAGTATTTTTTTCTCCTAGAGTCCTTTCAAGAGCCAGAGTATTTTATTCTTCTTGTGTCCTGTTGTGAGCCATATTATTTTTTCTTCTAGTGTCTTGGCAAGAGCCATAGTATTTTGTGTCTTGGTAAAATACAGAGTTTTTTTTCTCCTAATGTCCTGGGTATAGGCAAGAGTACTTTTTATCCTAGTGTGCTGGGTATGAGCCAGAGAATTTTTTTCTCCTGGTGTCCTGGGTGTAAGACAGAGTATTTTTTCTCCTAGTTTCTTGGTAAGTGACAGAGTATATTTTGTCCTAGTGCTCTGATATGACCCAGAGTATTTTTTCCTCCTAGTGTACTGCTATGAAACAGAGTTTTTTTTTTGTCCTAGTTTTCTGTGTAAGCACCAGAATATATTAATCCTTTGTTGTCTTGGTAAGAAACAGAGGTTTTTTTCTTCTATAGACACATGTAGGAGCCAGAATAATGTTTTCACCTAATGTCAAGGTATCAGCCTGAGTATTTTGTCTTCTTCTAGTGTCCTGGGTAAAAAACCGAGTAGATCTTTTCTCCTAGTGGCCTGGGATGGAGCCAGAGTAGTTTTTTTCTAATAGTGTTCTGGGTACGAGCCAGAGTAGTTTTATACTCCTAGTGACCTGGATAGGAGCAAGAGTACTTTACTTCTTCTATTATCCTGGTTATTTGTCAGAGTAGTTTATTTCTCCTAGTGCCCTGGGTAGGTGCCAGAGTTGCTTTTTACTCCTAGTGTACTGGGTACCAACCAGAGTAGTTGTTTCTCTTGGTGTCTTGGTAAGAGCCTGAGTATTTTTTTTCCTAGTGTATTTATTATGAGCCAGATTATTTTTGCCTAATTTCTTGGCAACAGACATATAATTTTTTTCTCCTAATGTCTTGTGTATGATCCAGAGTATTTTTTCTCCTAGTGTCCTGGTAAGAGACAGAGTATTTTTTTCTCCTAGTGCCCTGGTAAGAGCCAGAATATTTTTTTTTCTCCTGGTGCCCTGATATGAGCCAGAGTATTTTTCCTCCTAGTGTCCTGGGTATGAGCCAGAGTATTTTTTCCTCCTAGTGTCCTGGGTATGAGCCAGTGTCATGCTAAGAACCAGAGTATTAATGTTCTCCTAGTTATTTGGTAAAGTCCATGGTATTTTTTTCTCCTAATGTCCTGGGTGTGAGCCAGATTATTTATTTCTCCTAGTGTCCTGGGTATGAGACAGAGTATTTTTTCTCCTAGTCCCCTGATGTGAGCCAGAGTATTTTTTTCCCCTAGTTTCTTGGTAAGATCCAGAGTATTTTTTCTCCTTATGTACTGGGTATGAGCCAGAGTATTTATTTCTTCTAGTGTCATGGTATGAACCAGGGTTTTTTTTCTCCTATTGTCCTGGGTATCAGACAGAATATTTTTGTCCCCTATTGTCTTGCTATGAGCCAGAATATTGTTTTCTCCTAGTGTAAAATTAAGAGCTTGAGTATTATTTTTTCTTCTAGTATCATGGTAAGAGTCAAAGTATTTTTTCTCCAAGTGTCCTAGGTAGGAGCCAGAGTTATTTTTATCCCCTAGTGTCTTGGTAAGAAGCAAAGAAGTTATTCTTTATAGTTCCGTGTAGGAGCCAGAGCATTTTTTCTCCTAGTGTCCTGGGTAAGAGTCAGAGTATCGTTTTCTCCTAATGTCCTTAGCATGAGACATAGTAATTTTTTCTTCCTTGTCTAGGTAAGAGCAATGGAATTTTTTTTCTCCTCTTGTCCTGGTAAGAGCCAGAGAATTTATTCTCCTAGTGTCCTCCTATGAGCCAGAGTATTTTTTCTCCTAGTTTCTTGTTAAAAGCCAGAGATTTTTTTTTTCTAGTGCCCTGATATGAGCCAGTGTAATTTTTTTTCTCCTAGTGTCATGCTAAAAACCAGAGTATTATTTTTCTCCTAGTGTCTTGGTAAAATCCAGGGTATTTTATTTCACCTAATGTCCTGGGTATGAGCCAGAGTATTTTTATCCCCTAGTGTCTTGGTAAGAAACACAGAAGTTTTTTCTTCAATAGTCCCTGGTAGGAGCCAGAATTTTCACCTAGTGTCAAGGTATGAGCTTGAGGTTTTTTTTTCTTCTAGTATTCTGTGTAAGAAACAGAGTAGCTCTTTTCTCCTAGTGTCATGGGTAGGAGCAAGAGTAGATTTTTTCTAATAGTGTTCTGGGTACGAGCCACAGTATTTTTATTCTCCTATTGTCCTGGATAGGAGCCAGAGTACTTTTGTTCTCCTATTATCCTGGGTAGGTGATAGAATATTTTTTTTCTCCTAGTGTCCTAGTAGGAGACAGAGTAGTTTTATTTTTATAGTGTCCTGGATAGGATCCAGAGTTTTTTTCTCCTATTTCCCATGTTGTCCTTGCTGGAACCAGAGTAGTTTTTTCTAGTATTAACCTGGGTAGGTGCCAGAGTAGTTTTTTTTCTCCCAGTGTCCTGGATAGGAGCCAGAGTTTCTTTTAACTCCTAGTGTCCTGGATAGGAGGCAGAGTTATATCTCCTATTAACCTCGGTAGGAGACAGAGTATTTATTTCCCTTGTGTCCTCGTAAAAGTCAGAGTATTTTTTTCTCCTAGTGTCTTGGTAAGAGAAAGGGAATTTTTTCTTTTTGTGTCCAGGTTAAAAGCAAAAGTTTTTTATTCTCCTAGTGTCCTGGAATGGGCCAGAGTTTTTTTTCTCCTACTGTCTTTTTAAGAGCCAGAGTATTTTTTTCTCCAAGTGTCCTGGTATAAGCAAGAGTTTTTTTTCTTCTAGTGTCCTGGGTAATTGCCAGAGTTTTTTTTTCACCTAGTGTCCTGGTAATAGCTAGAGTTTTTTTTTCCTAGTGCCCTGGTGTGTGCAAGAGTATTTTTTTTCCTAGTGTCCATGTAAAAACAAGAGTTATTTATTCTCCTAGTGTCCTAGTAGAAGCCAGAGCTTTTTTTTCTCCTACTGTCTTGGTAGGAGCAAGAATATTTTTTCTCCTAGTGTCCTTGTTATGAGCCAGAGTATTTTTGCCTAGTTTCTTGGTAACAGACAGAGACTTGTGTATGAGCCAGAGTATTTTTTCTGCTAGTGTCCATATAATAGCCAGAGTTTTTTTTTCATGTAGTGACCCGGTATGAGCCAGAGTATCTTTTTCCTAGTGTCCAGGTTAAAAGCAAGAGTTTTTTATTCTCCAAGTGTCCTGTTAAGTGCAAGAATATATATTTTCTCCTAGTCTCCTGGAACCTGAAATGAACAAGAGTATTTTTTCTCCTAGTATCGTCGTATGAGCACAGTATTTTTTCTCCTAATGTCTTGGTAACAGCCAGAGTTTTTTTTTTTCCTAGTGTACTGGGTAGAAGCCAGAGTTGTTTTTTTTCCTAATGTCCTTGGTAGGAGTCAGAGTAGTTTTTATCTCAAGTGTCCAGGGTAGGAGCCAGAGTAATTTATTTATTTTTATTCCGGGAAGGAGCAAGATTACAAGTGTATTTTTTTCTCCTATTGTCTTGGTAAGAGCCAGAGTATTTTATTTCTCCTAGTGTCCTGATAAGAGCCAGTGAATTTTTTTCTCCTAGTGCCCTGGTATGAGACAGAGCATATTTATCATCTAGTGTCTCGTTAAGAGACAGAATATTTAATTCTCCCTGTGTTTTGGTAAGAGCTAGAGTATTTCTTTCACCTAGTGTTTTGGTATGAGCAAGAGTATTATTTCTCCTTTTTCTTGGGAAGCCCAAATTTTTTTTTTCCCCAGTGCCCCCGGTATGAGAAAAGCATAATTTTTCTCTAGTGTCTCTAAGAGAAGAATTTTAATT
>CM057007.1:91839624-91917063 GCA_029891345.1 Dryococelus australis | reverse complement strand
AATAGCCAGATTAATTTTTTCTTCGTGTGTCCTGGGTAAGTGCCAGAGTAGTTTTTTTCTTGTAGCCTGGGTAGGGTGAGAGTTGTTTTTCTCACCTATTGTCCTGGTTAGGAACCAGAGTAATTTTTTTTCTTAGTGTCCTGAGTAATAGCCAGTGTTTTTTTCTCCTAGTGTCTTTTGTAGGAGCGAGTGTAGTTTTTTTTCTAGTATCCTGGGTAGGAGCCAGAGTGTTTTTTTTTCTTCTTGTATCCTGAGTAGGAGCCAGAGTAGATTTTCTCTCCTAATGTCTTAGGTATTAGCCAGAGTAGTTTTTTTCTCCCAGTGTCTTGGGTAATTGACTGAGTAGTTTTTTTTCCCTAGTGTCTTGGGTAGGATCCAGAGTAGTTTTTTTCTACTATTGTCCTGGTAGGAGAATTAGCAGCTTTTTCTCCTAGTGTCCTGTGTAAG
Organism: Dryococelus australis; assembly: GCA_029891345.1. Classification (NCBI taxonomy): domain Eukaryota; kingdom Metazoa; phylum Arthropoda; class Insecta; order Phasmatodea; family Phasmatidae; genus Dryococelus; species Dryococelus australis. The sequence goes on along the minus strand of CM057007.1, from coordinate 91,916,616 downwards.
AGCCAGAGTTTTTTTTCTACTAGTATGTTCGTAAGAGCCAGAGTAAATTTTTTCTCCTATTGTCCTGAGTCAAATCCAGAGAAGATTTTTCTTCTAGTGTCCTGTAGAACAGCCTTTTTTTTTTTTTCATCTATTGACCTATGTAAGAGATAGAGCGATTTTTTACTTCTATTGTCCTGGGTAGGAGCAATGTTAGTTTTTTTCATCTAGTTTCTCGTTAAGAGTCAGAGTATTTGTTTCTCCAAGTGTTCTGGGTAGGAGCCAGAATAGATATTTTCTTCTAGTTCCCTGGGAATGAGCCAGAGTATTTTTTTCTCCTATTGTCTTGGTAAGAGCCAGAGTAGTTTTTTCTCCTTGTGTCCTGAGTAAGAGCCATATTAGTGTTTTTCTCCTAGTGCTCTTGGTAGGAGCCAGATTATTATTTTTCTCCTAGTGTCGTGAGTAAGAGCCAGAGTATTTTTTTCTCCTAGTGTCTTTGTAAGTGTCAGAGTAGTTTAATCTTCTATTTTTCTGGGTATGAGCGATAGTTGTTTTTTTCTCCTATTGTCCTGGGTAGTAGTCAGAGTAATTTTTTCTTCCAGAATTCAAGTTAATAGCCAGAGTAGATTTTTTCTCCTATGTTCATGTGTAAAAGCCATTTCAGATTTTATCTCCTAGTGTCCAGAATAAGTGCCATATTAGAATTTTTCCTTCTAGTGTCCTGGGTAGGAAGAAGAGTTGTTTTTTCGCCTAGTGTCCTGAGTAAGAGCCAGAGTAGTTTTTTCTCTGGTGTTTTTGTAAGAAACAGGAGAGTTTTTCTTCTAGTGTCCTGGTTAAGAGCCTAGTAAGTTATATTCTCCTAGTGTATTGAGTAAGACTCAGAGTAATTTTTCTCTTAGTGACCTGGATAAGAGCCAGAGAATATTTGTCTTATAATGTTTTGGTGAGAGACAGAGTAGTATTTTTGTGCTAGTATCCTGAGTAAGAGCCAGAGTAGAATTTTTTCTCATATTGACCTGGGTAAGAGCCAGAGTAGTTTTTTCTTCGATTGTCCTGGGCAGGAGCCACATTAATTTTTTCTCTTAATGTCCTGGATAAGAACCAGAGTAGATATTATCTCCTTGTGTCCTGTGTAAGAGCCAGAGTAGTTTTTTTCTCCGAGTGTCCTGGGTAGGAGCCAGAGCAGTTTTTTCTGTTTGTGTCCTGTGTAAAAGCGAGAGAAGTTTTTTACCTGGGTAAGAGCCAGAGTGGTTTTTTTCGTCTAGTTTTTTTGGTCAATGCCAAAGTAGTTTTTTTTTCCTAGTTTCCTGGATAAGAGCCTGATAAGTTTTCTATTCTAGTGTCCTTGGTAAGAGCCAGAGTAGTTTTTTTCTCCCAGTGTCCTGGATAAGAGCCAGAGTTGGTTTTGTCGCCTGTTGTCCTGGATAAAGGCCAGAGTAAATTTTTTTCCTAGTGATTTGGTAAGAGCCAGAGTTTTTTTTCTCCTAGTGTTTTGCTCTGAGCCAGAGCAGTTTTTTCTCGTATTGTAATGGGTGAGAGCCAGAGTAATTTTTTTCTTCTAGTGTCCTGGGTAAGAGTCATAATAGTTTTTCCTCCTAGTGTGCTAAGTAGGAGACAGAGTATTTTTTTTTCTCCTAGTGTCCTGGATAAGTTCCATATCAGATTTTTTCTTCTAGTGTCCTGGGTAGGAGGTAGTGTTTTTTATCTCCTAGTGTCCTGACTAAGAGCCAGAGTAGTTTTTTCTCTTTTGTTTTGTAAGAACCAGAGAAGTTTTTTCCTCTAATGTCCTGGTTAGGAGCCTGAGTAGTATTTTTCTTCTTGTGTCCTGGGTAAGAACCAGAGTAGCTTTTTCTTCTAGTGTCCTGGGTAAGAGCCAGAGTAATTTTATTCTTCTAGTGTACTGGGAATGCGCCAGCATAGTTTTTTCAACAAGTTTACTGGGTAGGAGCCCGAGTATTTATTTATCCTAGCTTCCTGTGTAAGAGCCAGTTTAATTTTTTCTTCTGGTGTCCTGGGTTAAAGACAGAGTAATTTATCCTTCTATTGTCCTGGATATGTGTCCGAGTAGTATTTTTCTTCTAAGGTACTGGGAAGGCGTCAGAGTAGTTTTTTCATCAAGTGTCCTGGGTAGGTATCTGAGTAGTTATTTCTCCTAGTGTCCTGGGTAAGAGCCACTGTACTTTTTTATTCTAGTGTCCTGGGTAAGAGAGAGAGAGAGAGAGAGAGAGAGAGAGAGAGAGAGAGAGAGTAATTTTAGTCTTCTATTGTCCTGGGTAGGTTCTAGAGTAGTTTTTTTTTTCTAGTGACCTAGGTAAGAGATAGAGAAGTTTTTTCTTCTTGTGTACTGCAAGGCGACAGAGTAGTTTATTTCTCCTTGTGTCCTGAGTAAGAGCCAGAGTAGTTTTTTTCACCTAGTGTCCTGGTAAGAACCAGAGTAATTTTTTATTATAGTGTCCAGGGTAAAAGCCAGTGTATTTTTTGTTCTAATGTCCTGTGTAAGATACAGTGCTCTTTTTTTTTCGTGACCTTGGTAAGAGCCAGATTAGTTTTTTCTTCTAGTGTCCTTGTTAAGATCCAGAGTATTTTTTTTTCTTATAGTCACTTGTGTAAGACCAGGAGTAGGTGTTTTCTTCTCGTGTCCGTGGTGCCGGAGAAGTCTTTTTCTTTTTATGTCATAGGTAGATCAGAGTATTTTTTTTCTATAGTCACTGTTTTAAGACCAGAGTATGTTTTTCTCTCTGTGTCCGTGGTGCCGGAGAAGTCTTTTTTTCTAGTGTCTTGGTTAAGATCCATGTATTTTTTTTCTATAGTCCTGTGTAAGACAGGAGTAGGTGTTTTTTTTCGTGTCCTTGGTGCCGAGAAGAGTTTTTCTTCTAGTGTCCTTGTTAAGATCCAGAGTATTTTTTTTCTTATAGTCACCCGTGTAAGACCAGGAGTAGGTTTTTCTCTCGTGTCCGTGGTGCCGAGAAGTCTTTTTCTTTAGTGTCTTAGGTAAGATCCAGAGTATTTTTTTTCTTATAGTCACCTGTGTAAGACCAGGAGTAGGTGTTTTCTTCTAATGTCCGTGGTGCCAGAGAAGTCTTTTTCTTTTAGTGTCTTGGTAAGATCCAGAGTATTTTTTTTCTTATAGTCACCTGTCTAAGACCAGGAGTAGGTGTTTTCTTCTAGTGTCCGTGGTGCCAGAGAAGTCTTTTTCTTCTAGTGTCTTAGTTAAGATCCAGAGTATTTTTTTTCTTATAGTCACCTGTGTAAGACCAGGAGTAGGTGTTTTCTTCTCGTGTCCGTGGTGCCAGAGAAGTCTTTTTCTTCTAGTGTCTTAGGTAAGATCCAGAGTATTTTTTTTCTTATAGTCACCTGTGTAAGACCAGGAGTAGGTGTTTTCTTCTAATGTCCGTGGTGCCAGAGAAGTCTTTTTCTTTTAGTGTCTTAGGTAAGATCCAGAGTTTTTTTTTTCTTATAGTCACCTGTCTAAGACCAGGAGTAGGGTTTTCTTCTCGTGTCCGTGGTGCCAGAGAAGTCTTTTTCTTCTAGTGTCTTAGGTAAGATCCAGAGTATTTTTTTTCTTATAGTCACCTGTGTAAGACCAGGAGTAGGTGTTTTCTTCTCGTGTCCGTGGTGCCAGAGAAGTCTTTTTCTTCTAGTGTCTTAGGTAAGATCCAGAGTATTTTTTTTCTTATAGTCACCTGTGTAAGACCAGGAGTAGGTGTTTTCTTCTATGTCCGTGGTGCCAGAGAAGCTTTTTCTTTTAGTGTCTTAGGTAAGATCCAGAGTTTTTTTTTTCTTATAGTCACCTGTTAAGACCAGGAGTAGGTGTTTTCTTCTCGTGTCCGTGGTGCCAGAGAAGATCTTTTTCTTCTAGTGTCCTTGTTAAGATCCAGAGTATTTTTTTTCTTATAGTCACCTGTGTAAGACCAGGAGTAGGTGTTTTCTTCTCGTGTCCGTGGTGCCAGAGAAGATCTTTTTCTTCTAGTGTCTTAGTGTAAGATCCATAGTATTTTTTTTCTTATAGTCACCTGTGTAAGACCAGGGAGTGAGGTGTTTTTCTTTCTCGTGTCTCGTCGGTGCCAGAGAAGACTTTTTCTTCTAGTGTCTTAGGTAAGATCCAGAGTATTTTTTTTCTTATAGTCACCTGTGTAAGACCAGGAGTAGGTGTTTTCTTCTCGTGTCCGTGGTGCCAGAGAAGACTTTTTCTTCTAGTGTCCTTGTTAAGATCCAGAGTATTTTTTTTCTTATAGTCACCTGTGTAAGACCAGGAGTAGGTGTTTTCTTCTCGTGTCCGTGGTGCCAGAGAAGACTTTTTCTTCTAGTGTCCTTGTTAAGATCCATGTATTTTTTTCTTATAGTCACCTGTGTAAGACCAGGAGTAGGTGTTTTCTTCTCGTGTCGTGGTGCCAGAGAAGACTTTTTTTTAGTGTCTTAGGTAAGATCCAGAGTATTTTTTTTCTTATAGTCACCTGTGTAAGACCAGGAGTAGGTGTTTTCTTCTCGTGTCCGTGGTGCCAGAGAAGTCTTTTTCTTCTAGTGTCCTTGTTAAGATCCAAGTATTTTTTTTCTTATAGTCACCTGTGTAAGACCAGGAGTAGGTGTTTTCTTCTCGTGTCCGTGGTGCCAGAGAAGACTTTTTCTTTTAGTGTCTTAGGTAACATCCAGAGTATTTTTTTTCTTATAGTCACCTGTGTAAGACCAGGAGTAGGTGTTTTCTTCTCGTGTCCGTGGTGCCAGAGAAGACTTTTTCTTCTAGTGTCCTTGTTAAGATCCAGAGTATTTTTTTTCTTATAGTCACCTGTGTAAGACCAGGAGTAGGTGTTTTCTTCTCGTGTCCGTGGTGCCAGAGAAGACTTTTTCTTCTAGTGTCTTAGGTAAGATCCAGAGTATTTTTTTTCTTATAGTCACTGTGTAAGACCAGGAGTAGGTGTTTTCTTCTCGTGTCCTGGTGCCAGAGAAGTCTTTTTTCTTCTAGTGTCCTTGTTAAGATCCAGAGTATTTTTATTCTTATAGTCACTGTGTAAGACCAGGAGTAGGTTTTTCTTCTCGTGTCCGTGGTGCCAGAGAAGTCTTTTTTCTTTTAGTGTCTTAGGTAAGATCCAGAGTATTTTTTTTCTTATAGTCCTGTGTAAGACCAGGAGTAGGTTTTTCTTCTAGTGTCCGTGGTGCCAGAGAAGACTTTTTCTTCTAGTGTCCTTGTTAAGATCCAGAGTATTTTTTTTCTTATAGTCACCTGTGTAAGGACCAGAGTAGTGTTTTCTTCTGTGTCCATGGTGCCAGAGAAGACTTTTTCTTTTAGTGTCTTAGGTAAGTCCAGAGTATTTTTTCTCAAGTGTTCCTTTTTAGGAGCCAGAATGGATTATTATCTTCAGAGCCTGGTATGAGCCGAGAAATTTTTTTTATTCTAGTGTCCTGAGTAAAGCCAGAGTAGTTTTTTTTCTCTAATGTTCTTGTATGTGCCAGGAGCAGTTTTTCCTTCTAGTGTCATGGGTAAGAGCCAGATATGTTTTTTTCTTCTAGTGTCCTGTAGATCAGCTAGAGTTTTTTCTTCCAGTGTCCTTGGTAAGAGATAGATAATTTTTTACTTCTAGTGTCCTGGGTATGAGCAATATAAGTTTTTTTTTCATCTAGTTTACTGGTTAAGAGCCAGAAGTTTTTGTTTCTCCAGGTGTTCCTGGTAGGAGCCAAATAGATATTTTCTTCTAGTTTCCTTGGTATGAGCCAGAGTATTTTTTTCTCCTAGTGTCATGGTAATGAGCCAGAGTAGTTTTTTTCTCCTAGTTTCCTGAGAAAGGGCCAGTGCAATTATTTCCTTTTAGAGTCCTGGGAAGGAACCAGAGAAGTTTTTTCTTCTAGTGCCCTGTGTAGGAGCCAGAGTAGTTTTCTTCTAGTGTCCTGGATATAAGCCAGAGTAGTTTTTCCTTCTAGTGTCCTGGTTATTGCCAGAATTTTTTTTTTTTATTGTGTCCTGTGTCAGAGTCAGAGTAATTTTTTCTTCTAGTGTCCTGTGTAAGAGGCAGAGTAATTCTTTCCTTCTAGTGTCCTGGGTAGGCGCTATAGTAGTATTTTCTTCTGTATCCTGGGAAGGAACCAGATAAGTTTTTTCTTCTAGTGTTCTGGGTAAGAGCCAGATTAATTTTTTCAACAATTGTCCAGGTCTGGTGCCAGAGTAATTTTTTTCTCTTATTGTCCTGGGCAAGAGCGAGAGTAGATTTCTCTTCTAGTGTCCTGGGTAGGAGCCAGATAATTTTTCTCTTCTTATGTCCTGTGAAGGAGCTGGTGTAGTTTTTTTTCCTATTGTCCAGTGTAAGAGCGAGAGAAGTTTATTCATCAAGTTTCCTGTGTAGTTGCCTGAGTAGTTTTATGTTCTAGTGTCCTGGGTAAGAGCCAGAATAGTATTTTCGCTTGTGTCCTAAGTAAGAGTCAAAGTAGTTATTTATTCCAGTGTCCTGGGTAAGAGCCAGAGTAGTTTTTCTCTTCTAGTGTCCTTGGTAGGATCCAGAGTAGTTTAGTCATCTAGAGTCCTGGATAGGATCCAGTATAGATATTTCTCGTAGTGTCCTGGTAGGAGCCAGAGTAGATATTTCTCCTAGGGTCCTGGGTAGGAGCCAGAGTTATTTTTACAACTAATGTCCTGGTTTAGTGAGAGTGTAATTTTTTTCTCTTCTTGTCCGGGTAGGAGCAAGAGTAATTTTTCTCTTCTTGTATTGTGAGTAGGAGCCAGAGTAGTGTTTTTGCTTCTTATGTCCTGTGTAGGAGCCGGATTATTTATTTCTCCTTGTGTCCCGGGTGGGAGCCGGTGTAGTTTATTCATCAAATGTCCTGGGTAGGAGCCTGTGTAGATTTCTTCTCATAATGTCCTGGGTAGGAGCCAGAAGAGTTTATGCATCTTTTTACCTGGGTAGGAGCCAGTGTAGATTTTTTCTCCTAGTGTTATTTGTAGGAGCCAAAGAAGTTTATTTCTCCTAGTGTCCTGGGTAGGTGCTAGAATAGTTTTTTCTCCTAGTGTCTTGGTTAAGAGCCAGAGTAGTTATTTTCCCCTAGTGTCCTGGGTAGGAGCCAGAGCAATTTTTTTCTACTAGTATCCTGGGTAAGAGCTAGAGTGGTTTTTTTCTTGTAGTGTCCTGGATAAGATGCAGAGTAGTTTTTTTTCTCCTAGTGTCCTGGGTAGGTGCTAGAATCGTTTTTTTTCTCTTAGTGCTCTGTGTAGGAGACAGAGTAGATTTTTTCTTATAGTGTATTTTTTCTACTTGTGTCTTGGAAAGAGGCATAGTAATTTATTTCTCATAGTGTCCTGGGTAGCAGCCAGAGTAGTTTTTTTTTTCTAGTGTCGTGGGTAAGAGCCAGAGTACTTTTTTCTCCTAGTGTCTTTCTAAGATCCAGAGTATTTTTTCTCCTAGTGTCTTGGGAAGTGGCAGATTAGTTTATTTATTCTAGTTTCCAGAGTAGTTTTTCTTCTAGTGTCGGGTGTAAGAGCCTGAGTATTTTTTCTCCAAGTGTCTTCGTGAGAGAAAGAGAAGTTTTTTTTCATCTAGCATCATGGTAAGATACAGAGCAGTTTTTTTCTTCTAGTGTCCTTGATGAGATCCAGAGGAGTTTATTTGTCCTAGTGTCCTGTGTAGGAGCCAGAGTATTTTTTTCCTAGTGTCGTGGGTAAGAGCCAGAGTATTTTTTTCTCCTAGTTTCTTGGTAAGAGCCAGAGTAATTTTATTCTTCTAGTGTCTTGGTAAGAGCCAGAGTAGTTTATTCATCTAGTGTCCTGGGTAAGAGCCAGAGTATATTTTTCTCCTAGTATCCTGGGTAGGAGCAAGAGTAGTTTTTTTCTCCTAGTGTCCTGGGTAGGAGCTAAAGTAGTATTGTTCTCCCAGAGTTCTGGGTAAGAACCAGAGCAGTTATTTTTCTGGTGTCTTGGGTAGGAGAGAGAGAGTAATTTTTTTCACCTGGTGTCCTGGGAAGGAGCCAGAGTAATATTGTTCTCCCAGTGTCCTGGGTAAGAGCCAGTGTAATTTTTTTTTTGGTGTCTTGGGTAGGATACAGAGTAGTTTTTTTCTCCATGTGTCCTTGGTAGGAGCCATTGGAATTTTTGCTTCTCCTTTCCTGTGTAAGAGCCAGAGTAGATTTTTTTCTCCTCTTGTCCTTGGTAAGTGCCAGAGTAGTTTTTTTCTTCTCGTGTTCTGGGTAGGTGCCAATGGTGTTTTTTTTCTCTCCTAGTGTCCTGGGTTAAAACCAGTGTAGTGTTTTTCCTAGTGTTTGGAAAGGGCCAGAGTAGTTTTTTTCTCCTATTGTCCTGGCAAATAGACAGAGTAGATTTTTCTTCTTCTTTCCTGGGTATGAGCCATAGTAGTTTTTTCTCCCAGTGTCCTGGTTAGGATCCTAGAAATGTTTTTTCTCCTAGTGTCCTGGGTAGGAGCCAGAGTGGTTTTTTCTTCTTGTGTCCTGAGTAAGAGCCAGAGTATTTAATTTATCCTATTGTCGTGTGTAATAGTCAGAGTAGGTTTTTTTTTCTTTTAGTGTTTTGGGTATGAGCCAGAGTAGTTTTTGTCTCCTATTGTCCTGGGTAAGATCCAGTGTATTATTTTTCCTCTAGTGTACTGTGTAAGAAGCAGAATAGTGTTTTCTTCTAGTGTCGTGGGTAGAGGCGAGTAGTCATTTAATTGACACCACTACTGGAGGCCTCACACTATAAGTGGCTAAGATGGGTGGTAAGTTAGCGGATCCACGCATCACCACGTTCAACCCCACAATTAAGACAGCTTAAGTGAGAGGCGTGTAGGTTCATACCCAGACCAGTGTTAACACATTTATCCTTGAAACAGCTAATGTAGAGGTTGAGAAATCTATTTCCATACGACAATGGGCAGGCGTAAACTTGAGAGAGATAAGGCAGGAAGTGAGAAAACTGATCACCACACAACCATAGGCAACACCATCCTTGAGAGATGTAAAGATAAACAGTCCCACACTTGAGCGAAAAAGGCTAGAGGGCGAGTAGTCAGATACTTACAACACCACGGGCAGCCGCATTCTTTACAGTGATAAGGATGTCTGTAAGCATTATGATCTCGACACCACCCCGGCCAGCCCCATGCTTGTAAGAGATAAGGTGGGATGTGAATAAGCTGACCGCCACACCAACATGCGGAAGCCCCATGCTTTGGAGTGACAAGTTGGGAGGGGGGCGAGTAAGCTGATATGTTTAACATCAACGGCAGCCCACCGTATGTGTGAGAGAAGGTGGGAGCCTAGTATGCATATACACACACCACATGAGTCCACGTGCGAGATAAGTAAATAATCGAGTAGGCTCAACCCTGCACCACTAAGGGTTGCCACACACTTTAAAAATCTAAAGTGGGAGGCGAGTTGCCTTTTACCAACACCACTACAGGTGGCCGCACACTTTAGACAGCTAAAGTGGGAGGCGAGTTGCCTTTTACCAACACCACTACGGGTGGCCCCACACTTTAGACAGCTAAAGTGGGAAGCGAGTTGCCTTTTACCAACACCACTACAGGTGGCCGCACACTTTAGACAGCTAAAGTGGGAGGCGAGTTGCCTTTTACCAACACCAATACAGGTGGCCGCACACTTTAGACAGCTAAAGTGGCAGGCGAGTTGCCTTTTACCAACACCACTACAGGTGGCCGCACACTTTAGACAGCTAAAGTGGGAGGCGAGTTGCCTTTTACCAACACCACTACGGGTGGCCCCACACTTTAGACAGCTAAAGTGGGAGGCGAGTTGCCTTTTACCAACACCACTACGGGTGGCCCCACACTTTAGACAGCTAAAGTGGGAGGCGAGTTGCCTTTTACCAACAACACTACAGGTGGCCCCACACTTTAGACAGCTAAAGTGGGAGGCGAGTTGCCTTTTACCAACACCACTACAGGTGGCCGCACACTTTAGACAGCTAAAGTGGGAGGCGAGTTGCCTTTTACCAACAACACTACAGGTGGCCCCACACTTTAGACAGCTAAAGTGGGAGGCGAGTTGCCTTTTACCAACAACACTACGGGTGGCCCCACACTTTAGACAGCTAAAGTGGGAGGCGAGTTGCCTTTTACCAACACCACTACAGGTGGCCGCACACTTTAGACAGCTAAAGTGGGAGGCGAGTTGCCTTTTACCAACAACACTACGGGTGGCCCCCACACTTTAGACAGCTAAAGTGGGAGGCGAGTTGCCTTTTACCAACAACACTACGGGTGGCCCCCACACTTTAGACAGCTAAAGTGGGAGGCGAGTTGCCTTTTACCAACAACACTACAGGTGCCCGCACACTTTAGACAGCTAAAGTGGGAGGCGAGTTGCCTTTTACCAACACCACTACAGGTGGCCGCACACTTTAGACAGCTAAAGTGGGAAGCGAGTTGCCTTTTACCAACACCACTACGCGTGGCCCCACACTATAGACAGCTAAAGTGGGAGGCGCGTTACCTTTTACCAACACCACTACAGGTGGCCGCACACTTTAGACAGCTAAAGTGGGAGGCGAGTTGCCTTTTACCAACACCACTACAGGTGGCCGCACACTTTAGACAGCTAAAGTGGGAGGCGAGTTGCCTTTTACCAACACCACTACGCGTGGCCCCACACTTTAGACAGCTAAAGTGGGAGGCGAGTTGCCTTTTACCAACAACACTAAAGGTGGCCCCACACTTTAGACAGCTAAAGTGGCAGGCGAGTTGCCTTTTACCAACACCACTACAGGTGGCCGCACACTTTAGACAGCTAAAGTGGGAGGCGAGTTGCCTTTTACCAACACCACTACGGGTGGCCCCACACTTTAGACAGCTAAAGTGGGAGGCGAGTTGCCTTTTACCAACACCACTACGGGTGGCCCGCACACTTTAGACAGCTAAAGTGGGAGGCGAGTTGCCTTTTACCAACAACACTAGGTGGCCCCCACACTTTAGACAGCTAAAGTGGGAGGCGAGTTGCCTTTTACCAACAACCACTACGGTGGCCCCCACACTTTAGACAGCTAAAGTGGGAGGCGAGTTCCTTTTACCAACAACACTACAGGTGGCCGCACACTTTAGACAGCTAAAGTGGGAGGCGAGTTGCCTTTTACCAACACCACTACAGGTGGCCGCACATTTTAGACAGCTAAAGTGGGAGCGAGTTGCCTTTTACCAACACCACTACGGGTGGCCCCACACTTTAGACAGCTAAAGTGGGAGGCGAGTTGCCTTTTAACATACACACTAAGGTGGCCCCCACACTTTAGACAGCTAAAGTGGGAGGCGAATTGTCTTTAATACCAACACCACTACAGGTGGCCCACACTTAAGAAGCTAATTTGGAAGCGAGTATGTTATACCACACACAGGTGGCCCCACACTTTAGACAGCTAAAGTGGAGGCGAGTTGCCTTTACCAACACCACTACAGGTGGCCCCACACTTTAGACAGCTAAAGTGGGAGGCGAGTTGCCTTTTACCAACAACATACAGGTGGCCCACACTTTAGACAGCTAAAGTGGGAGGCGAGTTGTTTTACAACAACACTACGGTGGCCCCACACTTTAGACAGCTAAAGTGGGAGGCGAGTTGCTTTTACCAACACCACTACAGGTGACCCCACACTTTAGACAGCTAAAGTGGGAGGCGAGTTGCCTTTTACCACAACACTACGGGTGCCCCACACTTTAGACAGCTAAAGTGGAAGGCGTAGTTGCTTTTACCAACACACTACGGGTGGCCCCACACTTTAGAAGCTAAAGTGGGAGGCGAGTTAGCCTTTTACCAACAACACTACAGGTGGCCCCACACTTAGACAGATAAAGTGGGAGGTCGAGTTGCCTTTTACCAACACCACTACAGGTGGCCGCACACTTTAGACAGCTAAAGTGGGAAGCGAGTTGCCTTTTACCACACACTACACGGTGCCCACACTATTAGACAGCTAAAGTGGGAGGCGGTTACCTTTTACCAACACCACTACAGGTGGCCCACACTTTAGACAGCTAAAGTGGGAGGCGAGTTGCCTTTTACCAACACACTACAGGTGGCCCACACTTTAGACAGCTAAAGTGGGGCGAGTTGCCTTTACCAACAACACTACGTGCCCCACACTTTAGACAGCTAAAGTGGGAGGCGAGTTGCCTTTTACCAACAACACTAAGGTGGCCCCACACTTTAGACAGCTAAAGTGGGAGGCGAGTTGCCTTTTACCAACAACACTACGGGTGGCCCCACACTTTAGACAGCTAAAGTGGGAGGCGAGTTGCCTTTTACCAACACCACTACAGGTGGCCCACACTTTAGACAGCTAAAGTGGGAGGCGAGTTGCCTTTTTACCAACAACACTACGGGTGGCCCCCACACTTTAGACAGCTAAAGTGGGAGGCGAGTTGCCTTTTACCAACACCACTACGGGTGGCCCCACACTTTAGACAGCTAAAGTGGGAGGCGAGTTGTATTTTACCAACAACACTACAGGTGGCCCCCACACTTTAGACAGCTAAAGTGGGATGCGAGTTGCCTTTTACCAACACCACTACGGTGCCCCACACTTTAGACAGCTAAAGTGGGAGGCGAGTTGCCTTTTACCGACACACTACAGGTGGCCCACACTTTAGACAGCTAAAGTGGGAGCGAGTTGCCTTTTACCAACACCACTACGCGTGGCCCCACACTTTAGACAGCTAAAGTGGGAGGCGGTTGCCTTTTACCAACACCACTACAGGTGGCCCCACACTTTAGACAGCTAAAGTGGGAGGCGAGTTGCCTTTTACCAACACCACTACGGGTGGCCCCACACTTTAGACAGCTAAAGTGGGAGGCGAGTTGCCTTTTACCACAACACTACAGGTGGCCCCACACTTTAGACAGCTAAAGTGGGAGGCGAGTTGCCTTTTACCAACAAACACTACGGGTGGCCCCACACTTTAGACAGCTAAAGTGGGAGGCGAGTTGCCTTTTACCGACAACACTACAGGTGGCCCCACACTTTAGACAGCTAAAGTGGGAGGCGAGTTGCCTTTTACCAACAACACTACGGGTGGCCCCCACTTAGACAGCTAAGTGGAGGCGAGTGCTTTAACACACTACAGGTGGCCCACATTAGACAGCTAAGTGGGAGGAGTGACAGACACACTACGAGTGGCCCCTTTGACAGTAAGGGGAGCGAGTTGCCTTTTACCAACACCACTACGGTGGCCCCCACACTTTAGACAGCTAAAGTGGGAGGCGAGATGTCTAATACCAACACCACTACAGGTGGCCCCACACTTAAGATAGCTAATTTAGGAAGCGAGATAGTTGATACCCACATCACAACCGAAGTCCCAAACTTTAAACAGCTAAGGTGTGAGGCGAGTAAGCTGATACCTACACCACCACAGATGACTCACCACTTTAAACAGCAGCATTGGGTGGCGTATAAGCGGATCCCCGTACCACAACATGTTGTTCCATGCTTTAGAGAGAAATGGTAGGAGACAGATAGGCTGATCACACACCATCATGGATGGCCTCGAACTTTAAACAGCTAAGGTGGGAGGTGAGATAGCAGATCCCCACTCCACCATGAGCAACCCCATGCTTGAGACAGACAAGGTGTGAGGCGAGTAGGCTGAAACCCACACCACTTAGGACAGTCCCTCACTTGAGAGAGATAATGTGTGAAGTGAGTAGGCTGATAACCATTTCACCACGGGCAGCAATAACACTTGAGAGAGATAAGGTGGGAGGCGAGTAAACTGATACACACAACACGACGGTAGGCCCCACAATTGACAGATATTTGGTGGGAGATGAATAAGTTGCTATCCACAACACCACATGTAGCCGACACTTGCGAGAGATAAGGTGGGAGGTGAGTCGACTGATACCCACAAAACTTTGGCCAGCCTTATGCTTGAGAGATATCAGGTGGAAGGTGTGTATGTATATTCCCACAATCTACTAGTAGTCACAAACTTGAGAGAGATATGGTAGGAGCAGAGTAGGCTGATACCAACAACAATACTGGGATTTCTGTGCTTGAGAGAGATAAGGTGGTTGGTGAATAATATGATCCGCGCACAAACATGACAATTCCCAAGCTTGAGAGAGATAATGTGGTAGGCAAGTTGGATGATCCCCACAACACCAATTGTTGCCCAACATTTTAGACAGCTAAGTGGGACGTGGGTAAGCATTTTCCCACTCCACCACAGGTGGCCCGCAGGTGGAAGCTGATTAAGATATTTCTCATTCTTTCCCACTTATCCAACATTTATAACGACAAGGTCCGCTGTAGTCATTATGGAGCTCACTCCAGTGCACATCAAGTAGAAATACTTCTCATTCTTTCCACTTCTTCAAACCTTTATGACGACGAGGTCCGCAGTAGTCATTATAGAGCTCACTCCAGTGCGCATCAAGTAGAGATACATTTCATTCTTTCACACTTCTCCAACCTTAATAACAACAAGGTCCGCTGTATTGATTATTGAGCTCACTCCAGTGTGCATCAAGTAGAGATACTTCTCATTCTTTCCCACTTCTCCAACCTTTATAATGAGGAGGTCCGCTGTATTCATTATGGAGCTCACTCCAGTGAGCATCAAGAAGAGATACTTCTCTTTCTTTCCCACTTCTAAAAACCATTATAACGACGAGTTCGGCTGTAGTCATTATGGTGCTTACTCCAGTGTGCATCAAGTAGAGATATTTCTCATTCTTTCCCACTTCTCCAACCTTTATAACGACGAGTTCGGCTGTAGTCATTATGGAGCCCACTCCTGTGCGCATTAAGTAGAGATACTTCACATTCTTTCCCACTTCTCAAACCATTAAAACGACGAGTTCGGCTGTAGTCATTATGGTGCTTACTCCAGTGTGCATCAAGTAGAGATATTTCTCATACTTTACCACACCTCCAACCTTTATAACGACGAGGTCCGCTGTAATCATTATAGAGCTCACTCCAGTGCTCATCAAGTAGAGATACTTTTCACTCTTTCCCACTTCTCCAACCTTTATAATGACGAGGTCCGCTATAGACATTATGGAGCTCACTCCAGTGAGAATCAAGTAGAGATATTTCTAATTCTTTCCGACATCTCCAACCGTTATAACGACATAGTCCGCTGTAGTCATTATGGAGTCCATTCCAGTGCGCATCAAGTAGAGATAATTCTCATTCTTTCCGACATCTCCAACCATTATAACGACGAGGTCCGCTGTAGTCATTATGGAGTCCATTCCAGTGCGCATCAAGTAGAGATAATTCTCATTCTTTCCGACATCTCCAACCATTATAACGACGAGGTCCGCTGTAGTCATTATGGAGCTCACTCCAGTGCGCATCAAGTAGAGATACTTCTAATTCTTTACCACTTCTCCAACCATTATAACGACGAGGTCCGCTGTAGTCATTATGGGGCTCACTCCAGTGCGCATCAAGTTAAGATACAATTCATTCATTCACACTTCTCCATCCATATAACGACCAGGTCCGCTGTAGCCACTATGGAGCTCACTCCTCTGCGCATCAAGTAGAGAAACTTTTCATTCGTTCCTCACTTCTCCAACCATTATAACGACGAGTTCGTCTGTAGTCATTATGGAGCTCACTCCTGTGCGCATCAAGTAGAGATACTTCTCATTCTTTCCCACTTCTCCAACCTTTTTTACGACAAGGTCCGCTGTAGACATTTTGGAGTTCACTCCATTGCGCATCAAGTAGTGATAATTCTCATTCTTTCCCACCATTCCAACCTTTATGATGACGAGGTCCGCTGTAGTCATTATGGATCTCACTCCAGTGCGCAAAAGTAGAGATACTTCTCACTCTTTCCCACTTCAACCTTTATAATGACGAAGTCAGCTGTAGTCATTATGGAGCACACTCCATTGCGAATCAAGAAGAGATACTTCTCATTCTTTCCGACATCTCCAACCATTATAAAGACGAGGTCCGCTGAAGTCATTATAGAGTTCAGTCCATTGCGCACCAAGTAGAGATAGTTATCATTATATCCGACTTCTCCAACCTTTATAACGACAAGGTCCGCTGTAGTCATTATGGAGCTCACTCCAGTGCTCATCAAGTAGAGATATTTCTCATTCTTTCCGACATCTTCACCCATTATAACGACGAGGTCCGCTGTAGTCATTATGGAGTTCAGTCCATTGCGCACCAAGTAGAGATAGTTATCATTATATCCGACTTCTCCAACCTTTATAACGACAAGGTCCGCTGTAGTCATTATGGGGCTCACTCCAGTGCTCATAAAGTAGAGATACTTCTCATTCTTTTCCATTTCGCCAACCTTTATAACGAACAGGTCTGCTGTAGTCACTATAGAGCTCACTCCTGTGCGCATTAAGTAGAGATACATCTCATTCTTTCACACTTCTCGAACCTTTATAACGACGCGGTCCGCTGTAGTCACTATGGAGCTTATTACAGTGTGCATTAAGTTCAGATACTTCACATTCTTTCCCAAATCCCACTTCTCCATCATTTATAACAACGATGTTCGCTGTAGTCATTATGGAGCTCACTCCAGTGCGGATCAAGTAGAGATACTTCTCATTCTTTTCCATTTCGCCAACCATTATAACGACGAGTTGGGCTGTAGTCATTATGGAGCACACTCCTATGCGCATTAAGTAGTGATACTTCACTTTCTTTCCAACTTCTCCAACCTTTATAACGATGCGGTCCGCTGTAGTCATTATGGAGCTTACTACAGTGTGCATCAAATAGAGATACTTCACATTCTTTCCCACTTCTCCAACCATTATAACGACAAGTTCGGCTGTAGTAATTATGGAGATCACTCCTGAGCGCATTAAGAAGAGATACTTCTCTTTCTTTCCCACTTCTTCAACCATTATAACGACAAGTTCGGCTGTAGTCATTATGGAGCTCACTCCTGTGCGCATTAAGTAGAGATACTTCTCATTATTGCACACTTTCCTACCTTTATAACGATGAGGAACGCTGAAGTCATTATGGAGCTTACTACAGTGCGCATCAAGTAGAGATACTTCTCATTTTTTCACACTTCTCCAACCATTATAACGACGAGGTCCGCTGGAGACATTATGGAGTTCAGTCCAGTGCGCATCAAGTAGAAAAACTTCTCATTCTTACCAACTTCTCCGGCCTTTATAACGACGAGGTCCGCTGAAGTCATTATGGCGCTTACATCTGTGCTAATCAAGTAGAGAAACTTTTCATTCTTTCCCATTTCTCCAACCTTTATAACGACGAAGTATGCTGTACTCATTATGGAGCTCACTCCAGTGCGAATCAATTAGAGATACTTCTCATTCTTTTCCATTTCGCCAACATTTATAACAACGAGGTCCGCTGTAGTCATTATGGAGCACACTCCTGTGCGCATTAAGTAGAGATACTTCTCATTCTTTCCCAGTTCTCCAACATTTATAACGACGAGGTCCGCTGGAGTCATTATGGAGTTCAGTCCAGTTCGCATCAAGTAGAGACACTTCTCATTCTAACCCACTTCTCCAACCATTATAACGACGAGGTCCGCTGTAGTCATTATGGATCTCACTCCAGTGCGCACCAAGTAGAGATATTTCTCATTCTTTCCCACTTCTCCTACCTTTATAACGACGAGGTCCTCTGTAGTCATTATGGAGCTCACTCCTGTGCGCATCCAGTAGGGATACTTCTCATTCTTTCCCACTTCTCCAACATTTATTACGACGAATTCCGTTTTAGACATTATAGAGCTGACTCCTGTGCACATTAAATAGATATACTTCTCATTCTTTCCCACTTCTCCTAACTTTATAAGGACGAGGTCCTCTGTAGTCATTATGGAGCTCACTCCTGTGCGCATTAAGAAGACATACTTCTCATTCTTTACCACTTCTCCAACATTTATAACGACGAGGTCACTGTAGTCATTATAGAGCTCACTCCTGTACGCATTAAGTAGAGATACTTCAGATTCTTACCCACTTCTCCAACCTTTATAACGACGCGGTCTGCTGTAGTCATTATGGAGCCCACTCTTTGCGGATTAAGTAGAGATAATTCTCATTTCTGCACACTTTTCCAACCTTTATATCGATGAGGACTGCTGTAGTCATTATGGAGCTTACTACAGTGCGCATCAAATAGACATACTTCACATTCTTTCCCACTTCTCCAACCTTTATAACGACGAGTTCGGCTGTAGTCATTATGGAGCTCACTCCTGTGCGCATTAAGTAGAAATACTTCACATTCTTTCCCACTTTTCCAACCTTTATAACGGCGATGTCCGCTGAAGTCATTATGGTGCTTACACCTGTGCGAATCAAGTAGAGATACTTTTCATTCTTTCCCACTTCTCCAACCTTTATAACGACGAGGTTCGCTGTAGTCAATATGGTGCTTACAAAAGGGTACATCAAGTAGAGAAACTTCACATAATTTCCCATTTCTCCAAACTTTATAACGATGAGTTCCGCTGTAGTCGTTATGGAGCTCACTCCAGGGTGCATCAAGTAGAGATACTTCTCATTCTTTTAACCCTTCTCCAACCTTTATAAAGACGAGTTCCGCTGTAGTCATTTAGGAGCACACTCCAGTGGGCATTAAGTATAGATACTTCACATTCTTTCCCACTTCTCCAACCTTTATAACGGCGAGGTCCGCTGTAGTCATTATAGAGCTCACTCCTGTACGCATCAAGTAGAGATACTTCTCATTCTTTCCCACTTCTCCAACCTTTATAACGACGAGTTCGGCTGTAGTCATTATGGAGCTTACTACAGTGCGCATCAAATAGACATACTTCACATTCTTTCCCACTTCTCCAACCTTTATAACGACGAGGTCCGCTGTAGTCATTATGGAGCACACTCCTGTGCGCATTAAGTAGAGATACTTCTCATTCTTTCCCTATTCTTCAACATTTATAACGACGAGGTCCGCTGTTGTCATTATTGAGCTCACTCCTGTGGCATCAAGTAGAGATACTTATCATTCTTTCCCACTTCTCCAACCATTTTAACGTCGAGTTCGGCTGTATCCTTTATGGAGCCCACTCCTGTGCGAATCAAGTAGACATACTTCACATTCTTTCCCACTTCTCCAACATTTATAACGACGAGGTCGCTGTAGTCATTATAGAGCTCACTCATGTACGCATCAAGTAGAGTTAATTCATATTCTTTCCCACTTCTCCAACCTTTATAACGACGAGTTCGGCTGTAGTCATTATGGAGCTTACTACAGTGCGCATCAAATAGACATACTTCACATTCTTTCCCACTTCTCCAACCTTTATAACGACAAGGTCCGCTGTAGTCATTATGGAGCTCACTCCAGTGCTAATCAAGTAGAGATACTTCTCATTCTTTCCAACATCTCCAACCATTATAACGCGAGGTCCATTGTAGTCATTATGGAGTTCAGTCCAGTGCGCACCAAGTAGAGATAGTTATCGTTATATCCGACTTCTCCAAACATTATAACGACAAGGTCCGCTGTAGTCATTATGGAGATCACTCCAGTGCGCATTAATAAGAGATATTTCTCATTCTTTCCGACAGCTCCAACCATTATAACGACGAGGTCCGCTGTAGTCATTATGGAGCTCACTCCAGTGCGCATCAAGTAGAGATATTTATCATTATATCCGACTTCTCCAACCTTTATAACGACGATGTCCGCTGTAGTCATTATGGAGCTCACTCCAGTGCGCATCAAGTAGAGATACTTCTCATTCTTTACCACTTCTCCAACCTTCATAACGACGAGATCCTCTTCAGACATTATGGAGCTCAATTCAGTGCGCATCATGTAGAGATACTAATCATCCTTTCACACTTCTCGAACCTTTATAACGTCGAGGTCCGCTGTAGTCATTATTTAGCTCACTCATGTGCGCATCAAGTATAAATACCTCTCATTCTTTCAGACTTCTCCACCTTTATAACGACGAGGTCCGCTGTAGTCATTATGGAGCTCACTCATGTGCGCATCAAGTAGAGATACTTCTAATTCTTTACCACTTCTCCAACCTTTATAACGACGAGTTCCGCTGTATTCATTATGGAGCTCACTTCTGTGCGCATCAAGTAGAGATAATTCTCATTCTTTCCCACTTCTCCAACCTTTATAATGACGAGATCTGCTGTAGTCATTATGGATCTCACTCCAGTGCGCATCTCGTAGAGAAACTTCTCATTCTTTCCCACTTCTCCAACCTTTATAAAGACGAGGTCAGCTATTGTCATTATGGAGCTCACTCCAGTGTGTATCAAGTTGAGATATTTCTAATTTTTCCCCACTTCTCCAACCTTTATAACCACGAGGTCAGCTGTATTCATTATGGAGCTCACTTCAGTGCGCTTCAAATAGAGATACTTCCCATTTTTTCCCACTTCTCCAACCTTTATAACGACGAGGTCCGCTGTAGTCTAATGGATCATACTCCAGTGCGCATCAAGTAGAGATACTACTCATTCTTTCCCACTTCTCCAACCTTTATAACAACGAGGTCCGCAGTTGTCATTATGGAGCTCACTACAGAGCGTATCAAGTTGAGATACTTCTCATTCTTTCCCACTTCTCCAACCTTTATAACGACGAGATCCGCTGAAATCATTATGGAGTTCACTCCAGTGCGCATCATGTAGAGATACTTCTCATTCTTTCCCACTTCTCCAACCTTTATAACGACGAGGTCCGCTGTAGTCTAATGGATCTTACTCCAGTGCTCATCAAGTAGAGATACTTCACATTATTTCCCACTTCTCCAACCTTTATAACGACGAGGTCCGCTGTAGTCTAATGGATCTTACTCCAGTGCTCATCAAGTAGAAATACTTCTCATTCTTTCCCACTTCTCCAACCTTTATAACGACGAGGTCCGCTGAAGACATTATGGAGCTCACACCAGTGCTCATCAATTAGAGATACTTCACATTCTTCCCAGTTCTCCAAGCTTTATAACGACGAGCCTCGTTGTAGTCATTATGGAGCTCACTCCAGTCTGCATCAAGTAAAGATACTTCCCATTCTTTCCCACTTCTCCAACCTTAGAACGTCGAGGTCCGCTGTAGTAATTATGGAGCTCACTCCTGTGCGCAACAAGTTGATATAATTCTCATTCTTCCCCACTTCCTCAACCTTTATAACGACGAGGTTCACTTTAGTCATAATGGAGCTCAATCCAGAGCGCATCAAGTAGAAATACTTCTCATTATTTTTCCTTTTCGAAACTTTTAACGACGCGGTCCGCTGAAGTCATTTTGGAACTCATTTCAGTGCGCATCAAGTAGAGATAATTCTAATCCTTTCCCACTTCTCCAACCTTTAAACGACGAGGTCCGCAGTTGTCATTATGAGCTCACTCCTTGCGCATCAGTAGAGATACTTCATTCTTCTACTTCTCAACGTTTTAACGACGAGGCGCTGTAGTCTAATGATTCACAGTGTCATCAGTAGAGATAATTCTTATCTTTCCTACTTCTTCCAACATTTAACGACGAGTCGCTGAGTCATTTGGAGCTCATCCTGTCGCATCAAGTAAAATTCATCATTCTTCCCACTTCCGAAACTTTTACGACGTAGTCGCAGTTGTCATATGACTCACTCCTGTGCATCAATTGAGATACTTCTCATTCTTCCCCACTTCTCCACTTTATAACCACGGGTCGCTGTAGTCTAATGGATCATACACAGTGCGCATCAGTAGAGATACTACTCATTCTTCCCACTTCTCACTTATAACAACGAGTCCGCAGATGTCATTATGGAGCTCACTCCAGCGCTATCAAGTTAAAAATTCATTCATTCTTTCCCACTTTCCAACCTTTATAACGACGAGATCCGCAGTGTCATATGGAGTTCACTCCAGTGGCATCATGTAGAGATACTTCTCATTCTTCCCCACTTCTCCAACCTTTATAACGACGAGGTCCGCTGTAGTCTAATGGATCTTACTCCAGTGCTCATCAAGTTGAGATACCTCTCATTCTTTAACCACTTCTCCAACCTTTATAACGTCGAGTTCCGCTGTAGTAATTATGGAGCTCACTCCATTGCGCATCAAGTAGAAATACTTCTCATTCTTTTCCATTTCTCGAAACTTTTAACGACGCGGTCCGCTGAATTCATTATGGAGCTCACACCAGTGCGCATAAAGTAGAGATACTTCTCAATCTTTCCCACTTATCGAACCTTTTAACGACGAGGTCCGCTGAAATCATTATGGAGCTCACTCCAGTGCGCATCATGTAGAGATACTTCTCATTCTTTCCCACTTCTCCAACCTTTATATCGACGTGGTGCGCTGTATTCATTATGGAGCGCACTCAAGTGCGCATAAATTAGATACTTCTCATACTTTTCCACTTCTCCAAAATTTATAACGACGAGATCCGCTGTACTAATTATGGAGCTCACTCCTGTGCGCAACACGTAAAGATAATTCTCATTCTTCCCACTTCTCCCACCTTTATAACGACGATGTCCGCTGTTATCAATATGGAGATCACTCCAGTGGGCATCAAGTAGAGATACTTCTCATTTATTCCCACTTCTCCAACCTTTATAACGACTAGGTACGCTGTAGTCATTATGGAGCTCACTCCAGTTCGCTTGAGAGAAGTAGATGATAGTCGCCTGGTTGCCAACTTCACTGCAAGACAAGTATATGATAGTCGCCTGGTTTCCCAACTCCACTACATGATAAATGTCTGGTCTTGTAGAAGCTTGATCTGAACCTAGCATGGAACATTGTCAACAGGAAACCGACCATACACGATGCCCATTTCCGGAGACGTTTTCATTCCCATTTTCTTCTATCGTTTCTGCTCCTGTGTAGCGCATGTTACAATACAGCCCCCTATGGCTGCGGATATACCACTTCTCGTTCCTATGGAATGCCTAAAGTTGCAATAGAACGTGATCTTAATTTCTTCTTTACCCCCGGAGCTACGGCAGACAAGATGGCGGACATTCGAGTAATAACCTGATGCCGTATATGTCCGTTTGCGAAAAGATTACATATTCTGTAAAACGTATTTTGCAAACTTAATGTATGCGTAAGTAAAAGGAAATATTTCAAAAAAGTAACATGATCATAATAGAACAAATCACCTTCAAATATAACCGGTGATATCTGTGGAATTTTGTTTGTGTTCAAAAATTATGAAAGGTCACCTTAGAGGACGTGTGTGTGTGTTTGTGGACCTTAGTGGGTTGTTGTGCACTATAAGTTTTACATTTTACAGTTTAAATCTCTGTTGTATAGATTTGTTTTCGTACTTTATATGATATATAATTGCTGTTCACAATTTATACCCTTTTTCAATTTAATTATATTTCTTTCCGTTTGTCTAAAAACCAATACTGATTAAGTAACTGTACAGTGCATTTGACAGGGTGTTGTTTAATAATCATTCATTAGTTTGTAAAGTAAATCATTTAAGCGGTGCAGCATAAGTCATTTTTGCAGATACATATGAAAGTTCCTATTCTTATATTGTGATATTTTTGTCTCCTTTTCGCTTATGTATAATCAGGGGAAGTATGAAATTGTTTATTTTAATTACTAATATTTTTTTTAAAATAATTTATTAATGTTTTAATGAGTGCCAAAAACGTCCGTCATACGGGGGGTATATTGTTCTAATGAGTGCCACAAACGTCCGTCATACGGGTGATATATTGTTCTAATGAGTGCCACAAACGTCCGTCATACGGGTGATATATTGTTTTAATGAGTGCCACAAACGTCCGTCATACGAGTGATATATTGTTTTAATGAGTACCACAAACGTCCGTCATACGGGTGATATATTGTTCTAATGAGAGCCACAAACGTCCGTCATACGGGTGATATATTGTTTTAATGAGTGCCACAAACGTCCGTCATACGGGTGGTATATTGTTCTAATGAGTGCCACAAACGTCCGTCATACGGGTGATATATTGTTCTAATGAGTGCCACAAACGTCCGTCATACGGGTGATATATTGTTTTAATGAGTGCCACAAACGTCCGTCATACGGGTGATATATTGTTTTAATGAGTGCCACAATCGTCCGTCATACGGGTGATATATTGTTCTAATGAGTGCCACAAACGTCCGTCATACGGGTGATATATTGTTTTAATGAGTGCCACAAACGTCCGTCATACGGGTGATATATTGTTTTAATGAGTGCCACAAACGTACGTCATACGGGTGATATATTGTTCTAATGAGTGCCACAAAACGTCCGTCATACGGGTGATATATTGTTCTAATGAGTGCCACAAACGTCCGTCATACGGGTGATATATTGTTCTAATGAGTACCACAAACGTCCGTCATACGGGTGATATATTGTTCTAATGAGTGCCACAAACGTCCGTCATACGGGTGATATATATTGTTTTAATGAGTGCCACGAACGTCCGTCATACGGGTGGTATATTGTTTTAATGAGTGCCACGAACGTACGTCACACGGGTGGTATATTGTTCTAATGAGTGCAACAAACGTCCGTCATACGGGTGATATATTGTTCTAATGAGTGCCACAAACGTCCGTCATACGGGTGATATATTGTTCTAATGAGTGCCACAAACGTCAGTCATACGGGTGATATATTGTTTTAATGAGTGCCACAAACGTCCGTCATACGGGTGATATATTGTTCTAATGAGTGCCACAAACGTCCGTCATACGGGTGATATATTGTTCTAATGAGTGCCACAAACGTCCGTCATACGGGTGATATATTGTTCTAATGAGAGCCACAAACGTCCGTCATACGGGTGATATATTGTTTTAATGAGTGCCACAAACGTCCGTCATACGGGTGGTATATTGTTCTAATGAGTGCCACAAACGTCCGTCATACGGGTGATATATTATTTTCACTGTCTAAGCATTACCGTTACTGATCAGTTTCCTTACAATTATACAACTAATACACACAAACTCAAACAAATGCGGTCTTCTGTAAAAAAAATGGTATAAGAGAAAATAGTTTAAGAAAGGAATCGTGTAGGGCCAGCTTTAGAAAGACCGACAGCCAACAAGAGAGAGTGGCGGGACACTCACCAGCGATGACAGTAATTATGGCGTCCGACATATTTGTCGTCATTAGTGTCAGATAAGTTTTTTATTAATAAGTAGATTACTTTGTAAGGGAAATGTAGTAGGCGCAATTAGTTCAGGCGAAACAAGTTCAATCCCCGGCCGGGCAACTCCACATTTTCGCACGTGGGAATCGTGCCGGACATGCCATTGGTTGGCGGGTTTTCTCGGGAATCTTCCGTTTCCCGTACCCCCTTCATTCCGGCGATGCTCCATTCTCACCTCAATTACCTTCATCGACTCTGAAGACCTCAATGTTAAGATCCACTCGAATCTCTCCACACCACTCCAATTAATCTCTTCTCATCGTTAGCAGAATACCGCAATGTTAAGGATACTTGTAAAGAATTACAGCAGAGTAAAAAGTTGCGTAAATGTTACTGCTGGTGCCGACATCCCTTGGCACAGTCGGTTGGTGTGCCAACGATATAGGGTGCGGGAGGCTCTGCGTTCAAATCCCGGGTAAGGCATTGGTGTTCATTTAAGATAGGTTATAAGTTAATCTGTAACCCGTCCCCTACTAAGCTTTCAAGCATAACATTGGGGGACGTTAAAAAAACCTTTACAATTACAATAAAACCATTTACTGAGAATTTGTTCGTAATATTCCAAATGCTTATAACAGTACAAAGATTTATCTTGTAAAACTACTCATTTGTAGAACTACAAGGGCCGTGTTTGTAATAGGCCTCAAGAAAGGACACTCAGCAACGGAAAACCGTATATAGCTGTTTGTGCAAAAACTACGTGTGATGTAATGTGTAGACACGTGAAAAAAGAGATGTATTGCAAGTTTGAATAATGTATATCACATTAATCAACAAAACAAAATTATTATGCAATGTGAGAGCATTATTCATCAGCAGATAATGTTTCGTAGCTGCACAGAACTGTTAAATCAGATCTCGATACGTCACTGTTAAGAGCCGTCAAAATATCTTGACTCAACGAAAGACCCCTTTAAATGATTTAATGAACCTATTTTTCTAAACCACATAATTGTCATTAATGTGTAGTAGGCACATGCAGGAATATTAACTATAAAAACATACTTGAATTTCTTCTGTCAAGTTTGTTTTGTGCTTAAACGTGCCGCCTAATAATACGACGGTTGTGAGTTCTAATCCCCGTGCTGCCAAAAGTGTTATAATATAACGGTTGTGGGTTCTAGTCCCGTTGTTGCAAAGTGTAATAATAAAACGGGTGTGGGTTCTAGTCCCCATGCTGCCAAAGTGTAATAATACAACGGCATTGGGTTCTAGTCCCGTTGTTGCAAAGTGTAATAATAAAACGGGTGTGGGTTCTAGTCCCCATGCTGCCAAAGTGAATTAATAGAGCAGGTGTGAGTTCTAGTCCCTGTGCTGCCAAAGTGTAATAATACAACGGTTGTGTGTTCTAGTCCCTGTGCTGCCAAAGTGTTATAATATAACGGTTGTGTGTTCTAGTCCCGTTGTTGCAAAGTGTAATAATAAAACGGGTGTGGGTTCTAGTCCCCATGCTGCCAAAGTGTAATAATACAACGGTATTGGGTTCTAGTCCCGTTGTTGCAAAGTGTAATAATAAAACGGGTGTGGGTTCTAGTCCCCATGCTGCCAAAGTGTATTAATAGAGCAGGTGTGAGTTCTAGTCCCTGTGCTGCCAAAGTGTAATAATACAACGGTTGTGTGTTCTAGTCCCTGTGCTGCCAAAGTGTTATAATATAACGGTTGTGTGTTCTAGTCTCGTTGTTGCAAAGTGTAATAATAAAACGGGTGTGTGTTCTAGTCCCTGTGCTGCCAAAGTGTAATAATACAACGGTTGTGGGTTCTAGTCTCTGTGCTGCAAATGTGTAATAACACAAACGATTGTGGGTTCCAGCCCCTTGCTACCAAAGTGTAATAATAAAACGGGTGTAGTTTCTAGTACTAATGCTGCCAAAGCGTAAAAATACAATGCGTGTTGGATCTAGTCCCGTGTTGGCAATGTGTAATAGTACAATGGTTGTGGATTCTAGTCTCCATACTGCCGAAATGTAATAATACAACAGGTGTGGGTTCTAGTCCCCCTGCTGCGATAGTGTAATAATACGACGGTTGTATGTTCCATTCTCTGTGTTGCCAAAGTGTAATAATTCAACGGTTGTGGGTTATGACTAAGTGTAATAATAGAAAAGTTGTGGTTTCAAGTCCCCGTACTGACTAAGTGTAATAATACAACAGGTATGGGTTCTACTCACCGTGTTGCCAAAGTGTAATAATACATAGGGTGAAGGTTCTAGTACGAATGCTGCCAAAGTGTAAAAATACAAAGTGTGTTGGATCTAGTTCGGTACAGGCAAAGTGTAATAGTACAATGTTTGTGGATTCTTGTCCGCATGCTGCCAAAATGTAATAATACAACGGGTGTGAGTTCTAGTCCCCCTGCTGCGAAAGTGTAATAATACGACGGTTGTATGTTCTAGTCCCCGTGTTGCTGAAAAAGTGAAATAATACAAAAGGTCGTGTGTCCCCATGCTACCAAAGTGTAATAATAATAGGAGAGTGGGTTCTAGTCCCCGTGCTGCCAAAGAATAATAGTACAACAGATCTGGGTTCTAGGCCCCGTGCTGCCGAAGTTTAATAATACAATAAGTGTGGGTTCTAGTCCCCGTCCTGACAAAGTGTAATAATAAAACTGTTGTGTGCTAGAGTCCACGCACTGCTAAAGCGTAATAATACAACAGGAATGTGTTCTATTCCCCGTGCTGACAAACTGTAATAAATCAACGGTTCTGGTATCTAGTCCCTGTGCTGCCAAAGTGTAATAACAAATCGAGTGTGGGTTGTAGTCCAAATGCTGCCAAAGTTAAATAATACAACAGGTGTGTGTTCTAGTCCTTCTGCTAACAAAGTTTAATAATAAAGCAGTTGAGTATTCTTGTTCCTGCCCTGTGCTGCCAAAGTGTAATAATTAAACGGTTGTGTGTTCTATTTCCCGTGGTGCCAAAGAGTAATAATATAATGGTTGTGTGTTCAATTCCCTTTTGCTGCCAAAGTGTAATGATACAACAGGTGTTGGTCCTGGTCCCCGAGATGCCAAAGTGTAATAACACAACAGGTGTACATTCCAGTACTCATGCTGCCAAAGCGTAAAAATGCAATGTTTGTTGGTTCTAGTCCCCAGGCTGCTAAAGTGTACAAAATACAACTGTTGTGTGTTCTAGTCCCCGTGCTTCCAAAGGTTAATAATGGGTCGGTTGTGGGTTCTATTCCAAGTTCTGCCAAAGAGTAATAATAAAAACGTGTGTGGGTTCTAGTCCCCGTGCTGCCAAAGTGTATTAATAGAGCAGGTGTGAGTTCTAGTCCCTATGCAGTTAAAATATATTAATACCCCGGTTGAGAGTTCTAGTCCCCGTGTTACCAAAGTGAAATAATAAAAAGGTTGTAGGTTCTAGTACTCTTGCTGCCAAAGTGTTTATAATATAACGGTCCTGGCTTCTAGTCCCCATGCTGCCATAGTGTAACAAATCACCAGGCATGGGTTCTTGTCCCTGTGCAGCCAAAATGTATTAATAAAACGGTTGTGGGTCCTATTCCGCGTGCTGCCAAAGTGTAGTAATACAATGTTTGTGTGTTAAGGTCTTAATGCTGCCAAAGTGTAATAATACAAGAGGTGTGGGATCAAGACTCCGTGCTGCCAAATTGTAGTAATACAACAGGTGTGGGATGTAATCTCCATGCTGCCAATGAGTAATAATACAAAGGTAGTGGGTTTTAGTCCTCATGCTGCCAAAAATTATTAATACTTCTGGTGTGGGTTCTAGTCCCCGTCCTGCCAAAGTGTAATAATGAAACAGGTGTTGGTTCTATTTCCCGTAGTGCCAAATTGTAACACTGCAACGGTTACGGGTTCTTGTCCCTGTGCTGCCAAAAGGTCATAACACAGCAGTTATGGGTTCTATTCCCCGTGCTGCCAAAGTGTAATAACTAAACGAGTTTGGGTTCTAGTTCCCGTGCTGCCCCAGTGTTATAATACAAAATTGTAGGTTCTAGTCCCCGAGCTTCCTAAGTGAAATAATACAACGGTTGTGGAGTCTAGTCCATGTGCTTCCAAAGTGTAATAATACATTGGTTATGGTGTTCTAGTCCCCGTGCTGTAAAAGTGTAATAATACAATGGCTGTGTGTTCAAGTCCCCGTGCTGGCAAAGTGTAATTTTTCGACTGGTGTTAGTTCTAGTCCCAGTTCTGCCAAAGTGTAATAATACAACAGTTGTGAGTTCTAGTCCCATTTGCTGACAAAGTAAATTAATACAACGGTTGTGTGTTCTACTCCCAGTGATGCCAAAGTTTTATAATACAAAAGGTGTGGGTTATGGTCCCCATGGTGCCGAAGTGTAATAATACAAAAATTGTGGGTTCTAGTCCCCATACTGGCAAAGCGTATTAATACTATTGTGTGTGTTGTAGTCCCCGTTCTGCCTATGTGTAACAACACAACGGTTATGGGTTTTATTCCGAGTGCTACAAAATTTAGTTAAACATAATGGGTGTGTTATATAATCCCCATGCTTCCAAGTGTATAAATACAACAGGTGTGGGTTCTAGTCCCTGTGCTGCCAAAATGTATTAATACAACTGTTGTGGGTTCTAGTCTGCATGCTGCCAAAGTGTAATAACACTATGGTTGCGGTTTATAGTCCCGTGCTGCCAAAGTGTAATAATACATTGTTTGTGGGTTAGTGTCCCTCGGCTGCCAAAGTGTAATAATACCACTGTTATGGATTTTAGTCCCCATGCGGCCAAAGTGTAATAATACTAAGGTTCTGGGTTCTAGTCCCCATACTACCAAAGTTGATTAGTACAACAGGTGTGGGTTCTAGTCCTCGTGCTACATAAGTGTAATAATACAATGGGTGTGGGATTTATCCCCATGCTGTCAAAGTGTTGTAATACAACGGTTGTGGGTTTATAGTCTCCGTGCTGCCAAAGTGCAATTATAAAATGGGTGTGAGATCTAATCCCCATGCTGCCAATGTGTATTAATACAATGGTTGTGGGTTATTGTCCCTGTGCTGCCAATGTGTAATAATAAAACTGTTGTGTGTTCGAGTCCCCGCACTGCTAAAGTGTAATAATACAACAGGAATGTGATCTAGTCCCCGTGCTGCCAAACTGTAATAATACAACGGTTCTGGTATCTAGTCCCCGTGCTGACAAAGTGTAATAACAAATCGAGTGTGGGTTCTTGTTCAAATCTGCCAAAGTCAAATAACACAACATGTGTGGTTCTAGTCCTTCTGCTGCCAAGGTGTAATAAGAAAGCAGTTGTGTATTCTTGTTCCTGCCCTGTGCTGCCAAAGTGTAATAATTAAACGGTTGTGTGTTCTATTTCCCATGGTGCCAAAGTGTAATAATATAATGGTTGTGTGTTCTATTCCCTTATGCTGCCAAATAGTAATAACAAATCGAGTGTGGGTTGTAGTCCAAATGCTGCCAAAGTTAAATAATACAACAGGTGTGTGTTCTAGTCCTTTTGCTGACAAAGTTTAATAATAAAGCAGTTGTGTATTCTTGTTCCCGCCCTGTGCTGCCAAAGTGTAATAATTAAACGTTGTGTGTTGATTCCCGTGTGCAAAGTGTAATCATATGCATAATATGTGTGTGTTCTATTCCCTTATGCTACCAAAGAGTAATAATACAACAGGTGTTGGTCCTAGTCCACATGCTGCCAAAGTGTAATAACACAACGGGTGTCCGTTCCAGTACTCATGCTGCCAAAGCGTAAAAATGCAATAGGTGTTGGTTCTAGATCTTATGCTGCCAAATTGTCAAAAATACAATTGTTGTTTGTTCTAGTCTCCGTGCTGCCAAAGGGTAATAATGCATCGGTTTTGGGTTCTATTCCCAGTGCTGTCAAATAATAATAATAAAACTTGTGTGAGTTCTATTCCCCGTGCTGCCAAAGTTATTAATAGAGCAGGTGTGACTTCTACTCCCCACGCTGTTAAAATGTATTAATACGCCAGTTGAGAGTTCTAGTCCCCGTGTTACCAAAGTGAAATAATAAAACGAGTGTAGGTTCTAGTACTCTTGCTGCCATACTGTTTATAATATAATGGTTCTGGCTTCTAGTTCCTGTGCTGCCTTAATGTAACAAATCACCAGGCATGATTTCTTGTCCCTGTGCAGCTAAAATGTATTAATAAAATGGTTTTGGGTCCTAGTCCCCGTGCCGCCAAAGTGTAGAAATACAACGGTTGTGCGATAAGGTCTCAATGCTGCCAAAGTGTAGTAATACAACAGTTGCGGTTTCTAGTCTCCTCCTACCAAGGTACAATAATACAACGGGTGTGGGTTCTAGTCCCCGTGCTGTCTTAGTGTACTAATACAACATGTGTGGGTTCTAGTCCCCATGCTGCCAAAGTGTAATTAAACACCGGGTGTGGTTTCCATTCTTCGTGTTGCCAAACTGTATTAATACAACTGGTGTTTGTTCAAGTCCCCTTGCTAGCAAATTGTAATAATATTTCAACGGGTCTTACTTCGAGTCCCCGTGCTGCCTATTTGTAGTTACACACCGGTTGTGGGATTTAATCCCCGTTCTGCCAAAGTGTTGTAATACAACGGGTGTGGGTTCTAGTCTTCGTGCTGCTAAAGTGTATTAATACCACGGGAGTGGGTTCTAGTCCCCGTGCTGCCAAAGTGTTATAATACAACGGTTGTGAGTTCTCGTCTCCTTGCTGCCAAATTGTAATAATACAATGGTTGTTGGTTCTAGTCCCCGTGTTGCCAAAGTGAAATAGTTCAACGGTTGTGGGTTATAGACCTTGTGCTGCCAAATCGTAATAATATAACAGGTGCATTCTCTAGTCCCCTTGTTGCCAAAGTGTAATAATACAACGTATGTGAGTTCTAGTCCCCTTGTTCACAAAATGTAATAATGCAATGTTTGTAA
The DNA here is from genome assembly GCA_029891345.1 of Dryococelus australis. Taxonomy (NCBI): domain Eukaryota; kingdom Metazoa; phylum Arthropoda; class Insecta; order Phasmatodea; family Phasmatidae; genus Dryococelus; species Dryococelus australis. Next base: position 91,884,677 of record CM057007.1, on the reverse strand, counting down.
TTTCTAGTCCCCATGCTGCCTATGTGTATAGTTACATCGGGGGTGGGTTCTAGTCACCCTGCTACCGATGCGTAGAAATACAATGGGTGTGGTATCATATCCCCGTGCTGCCAAATTGTAGTAATTCAACGGTTGTGGATTCCTGTCTCCGTTGTGCCAAATTGTATCAATACAACGGGTTTGGGATCTAATCCCTATGCTGCCAATGTGTAATAATACAACGGTTATGGGTTCTAGTCTTCGTGCTACCAAAATCTATTAATACAATGGGTGCGGCTTACAGTTTCCATGCTGCCAAAGTGTAATAATACAACAGTAGTGGGTTGTTGTACCCATGCTGCCAAAGTGTGTTAATACAACGGTGTGAGTTATAGTCCCAATGTTAGCAAAATTTATTAATTCTACGGTTGTGGTTTCAAGTCCCCATGCCGCCAAAGTGCAATAATACAAAAGGTGCCAAAGTGTAATGATAAAACAGATGTGGGTTCTAGTACTCATGCTGCAAAAGCGTATAAATACAAAGTGTGTTGGTTCTATTCCCCGTGATGCCAATGTGTAATAATACAAGATGTGTGGGTTGTAGTCCCCGTGCTGCCAAAGTGTAATAATACAACAGTTGTTTGTTCTATTTCCCGAGCTGCAAAGGTGTAATAATAGAACGAGTGTGGGTTTTAATACGAGTGCTGCCAAAGTGTAATAATACAACATGTGTGGGTGCTAGTCCCCGATCTGCCAAAGTGTAATAATACAACGGTTTGGGATTTATTCCCAGTGCTGCCAAAATGTATTTAAACAACGGGTTTGGGGTCAAATCTCCGTGCTACCTAAGTGTAGTAATACAACGGGTGTCCCCATGCTGCCAAAGGGTAAGTATACAATGGGTGTGGGTTCCAATCTTCGTGCTGCCAAAGTGCAGTAATACAATGTGTGTGTTCTAGTCTCTGTGCAGCCAAAGTGTAATAATACAACAGTAGAGGGTTCTAGTCCCCATGCTGCCAAAGTGTATTAATTCAACGAGTATGGGTTCTAGTCCCCATGCTGGCAAAATGTAATAATTCAACGGGTGTGGGTTTTAGTCCTCGTGCTGCCTATGTGTAGTTATACATGGGTTGAGGGATCTAATTCCTGTGATGACAAAGTGTATTAATACAACAGGTGTGGGTAACAGTAGCTGTGCTTCATAAGTATAATAAAAAACGGGTGTGGGATATAATCCCCAAAGTGCCAAAGTGTAGTAATACAACGGATGTGCATTCTAGTCTCCGTGCTGTCAAAGTGTTCTAATAAATCAAGTGTGGGGTCTAGTCCCCATATTGCCAAAGTGTAATTATAAAACTGGTGTGGGTCATAGTCCCCCTGCTGCCAAAGTGTATTAATACAACGGGTATGGTTTCTAGTCACCGTGCTGCCATAGTGAAATAATAATCAAGGTTGTGGGTACTAGTCCCGTGCTCATAAACTGTAATAATACAACGGTGTTGGTTCTAGTCCCCGTGCTGAAAAAGTGTATTAATTCATCGTGTGTGTGTCTGGTCCCGTGCTCCCGATATTATTTATACATTTGGTGTGGGATCTATAGCCCGATGTGCCAATATTATATTCCACTGTTGTGGGTCTTAGTCTCCGTGTGCCAAAGTGCAATAACACAACGGGTGTGGGATTATATCCCCGTTCAGTCAAACGTGTAAGTGTATTAATAAACAGGTGTGGGTAACAGTCACGTGCTGCGTAAGTGTATTAATACAACGGGTGTGGATTCTAGTCCCTGTGCTGCCAAAGTGGAATAATACAAAGGTTGTGGGTTCGAGTTCCCATTCTGCCAAAATGTTTTAATACAACAGGTGTGGGTTCTAGTCCGTCTGCTGCCTTAGTATAGTAATACAACAGGTGTAGTATATTTTCCCCGTGCTGCCAAAGTGTAGTAATTCAACGGGTGTAGGTTCCAGTCACCGTGCTGAAAAAGTGTTCTAATACAACGATTCTGGGTTATTGTCCCCATGTTGCCAATTTTTATTAATACAACAGGTGTATTCTAGATCCCGTGCTGCCAATGTTCAATAATATAATGGTTGTAGATTCTAGTCCCCATGCATTGAAAGTGTATTAATACAACGGGTGTAGGTTCCAGTCCTCGTGCTGCATAAGTGTAGTAATACAACGGGTGTGGGATCTAATCCCGTGCTGCGAATTGTAGTAATACAACAGGCGTGTGTTCTAGGCTCTGTGCTGCCGAAGTGTAATAATACAACAGGTGTGGGTTCTAATCTCTATAATGCCAAAGTATACTAATTCATCAGGTGTGGGATCTAATCTTCGTGCTGCCAAAGTGTAGTAATACAATGGGTGTGGGTTCTAGTCTTCGTGCTGCTTAAGTGTAGTAATGCAATAGGAGTGGGATCTAATCCCCATGCTGCAAAAGTGTTGTAATACAATGGGTTGGGTTCTAGTCTCCGTGCTGTTAAAGTTTAAAAATACAACCGGTTTGGGTTCAAGTCTCTGTGCTGCCATAGTGTATTAAAACAAAGGATGTGGGATTTTAACCCCGTGCTGTCAAACTGTAGTAATGCAATGGGTGTGGGTTTGTGTCTCCATTCTGACAAAGTGTAATAATACGATGGGTGTTGGTTCTAGTCCCCAAGCTGCCTAACTATAAGAATACAACGTGATTGAGTTCTAGTCCCCGTGTTGCCAAATTGTATTAATATAACAGGTGTGGGTTCTTGTCCCCATGCTGCCTAAGTGTAGTAATACAAAGGAGTGTGAGTTCTAGTCTCCCTGCTTGAAAAGAGTAATAATACAACGGTTATGGGTGGCAGTCCCATGATGATATGTGTATTAATTCAACGGGTGTTGGTTCTAATCACATCCTGCCAAAGAATAATAATACAACGGGTGTGGGTTCTACTCCCCGTGTTGCCTAAGTGTAGTAATACAACAGTTTTAGTATCTATTCCCCATTCTGCCAAAGTGTAATAATTCTATGGTTGTGTGTTCTAGTACCAATGCTGCCAAATTGTATTAATTCAGCGGGTATGTGTTCCAGTCATCACGCTGCCAAAGTGTAGTAATACAACGGGTATGGGTTATAGTCTCCCTGCTGCCATAGTGCAATTATTAAATGGGTGTGGGATATAATCCCCATGCTGCCAAAGTTAATTATTGTTATGGGTGTGCCTATTTGTAGTAATGCAACGGGTGTGGGATCTTTTCCCCGTGCTGTCAAAGTGTAGTAATACAACGGGTGAAATTTTAGATTCCGTGCTGCCAATATGTAATTATACAACGGTTGTGGGTTCTAGTCCCTGTGCTGCCAAAGTGTATTAATACAACGAGTGTTGTTTCTAGTCTCCATACTGGCAAGAAATATATAATACAACATGTTTGTATACTAGTCCCTGTGCTGCCAAAGTGAAATAATACAATGGTTGGGGGTTTTAGTCCCAAGTTGCATAAGTGTATTGAACATAACAGGTGTGGGTTATAGTCCCCGTATTGCCAAAGTGAATTAATATAATGGGTGTGGTTTCTAGTCCCCATGCTGCGTTTTTGTATTAATATAAGGATGTGGGATCTAATACCTGTGCTACCAAAGAGTAGTAATACACTGGGTATATGTTTGAGTCTCCAGTCTGCCAAAGTGTAATAAAATCGAGTGTTGGTTCTACTCCCATGCTGCCTAAGTGTATTATAACAATGAGTGTGGGTTCTAGTCTCCATGCTGCCAAGGTGTAATAATACAACAGGGTGTGTTCTTGTCCCTATGCAACCAAAGTGTAATAATACAATGGTTGTCAGTTCTAGTTCTGTGCTGCCAAAGTGAAATAATACATCAGGTGTAGGTTCAAGTACCCATCCATAATAATACAACATATGTGGTTTCTAGTATCTGTGCTGCCGAAGTGTAATAATACAACATTTATGTGTAATAGTCCCCATGCTGCCTAAGTGTATTAATACAAGGGGTGTGGGATATAATCCCCATGCTGCCAAAGTTTAGTAATAAAATGGTTGTGCATTCTAGTCTCCGTGTTGTCAAAGTGTTCTAATAAAAAAGGCGTGGTTTCTATTCCTCATGATGACAAAGTGTATTAATACAATGGGTGTGGGTTCTAGTCCCCGTGCTTCCAAATTCTAATAATGCAACGTTAGTGGGTTCTAGCCTCCCTGCTGTCAAAAAAAATAATACAATGGGTGCTGGTTCTAGTCTCTGTGTTGCCTAAATGTAGTAATACAATGGGAGTGGGATATAATCCCTGTGCTGTCAATCTGTAGTAATACAATGGGTGTGTGTTGAAGTCTCCATGCTACCAAAACCTAATAATACATCGGGTATGGATTCTAGTCCCCATGCAGCCTAAGTGTAAGAATACAACTGTTGTAGGTTCTAGTCCCCATGCTGCCAAAGTGAATTAAAACTATGTGTGTGGGTTCTAGTCACCATGCTGCCTAAGTGTAAGAATACAACAGGTGTGGGTCCTAGTCTCCGTGCTACCAATGAGTATTAATAAAACAGGTGTAGGTTCCTGTCCCTGTGCTACATAAGTGTAGTAATACAACGGGTGTGGGTCCTTGTCTACCGTGCTTCCAAAGTCAATTAATACAATGGTTTCGGTTTCTAGTCTCCGTGCTGCCAAAGTATAATAATACGTTGGTTGTGGGTACCAATCTCCGTGCTGCCCAAGTGTTATAATACAACGGATGTAGGTTATAGTCCCCATGCTGCCAAAATGTATTAATCCAACGGGTGTGTCTTCTAGTCCGCGTGCTGCCTATGTGTAATAATACTACGGGTGTGGGATCTAATCTCCATTCTCCCAAATTTAATTATATAACGGGTGTGTGTTCTAGTCTCTGTGCTGCCAAATTGTATTAATACAGTGGGTGTGAATTCAAGTCCCCATGCTGACAAAGTGTAATAATACTTCGGGTGTGGTATCTCGTCCCCGTGCTGCCTAAGTGTAATAATGCAACGGGTGTGGGTTCTAGTCCCCATGCTGCCAAAGTGTATTAATACCAAAGGTAAGGGTTCTAGTCCCTGCACTGCCAAAGTGTAGTAATACAAAAGGTATAGGTTCTTGTCTCCACGCTGCCATAGTGCAATAATAAAATGTGTGTGGGATATAATCCATGTGCTGCCAAAGTTTATTAATACAACTGGTGTGGGTTATAGTCCCCATGCTGCCAAAGTGTAGTACCACAAGGGGTGTGTGATCTATTCCCCATGCTGCCAAAGTGTAGTAATACAAAGGGTGTGGGTTATAGTCTCCCTGCTGCCATAGTGAAATAATATAACGGCAATGGGATCTAATCCCCGTTTGCCTATGTGTATTAACACAACAGGAGTGGGTTCTAGTATCCGTGCTGTATTAGTGAAGTTTTACATGGGGTGTGGTAACTAATCCCCGAGCTGCCAAATTATAGTAATACAACATGTGTGCTTTCTAGTATCCGTGCTGCCAAAGTGTAATAATACAACGGTTGCAAAAGTGTAATATACAACATGTGTAGGTTCTAGTACCCGTGCTGCCTAAGTGTAGTATTACAAACGGTGTGGGTTCTAGTCTCCGTGCTGCCTAAGTGTAATAATACAATGGTTGAGGGTACTAGTCCCCATGCTTCCAAAGTGTAATAATACAACGGGTGTTGGTTCAAGTCAACATGCTGAAAAAGTGTATTAATACAACGGGTCTGTGGTCTGGTCCCCGTGCTGTGTATGTGTATTAATACAATGGGTGAGGGATCTAATCCCTGTGCTGCCAAAGTGAAGTAATACAATGGGTGTATGTTCGAGTCTCCATTCTGCCAAAGTGTAATAATACATCGAGTGTGGTTTCTAGCCCCCATGCTGCCAAAGTTTATTATTACAACAGGTGAGGGTTCTAGTCTCCGTGCTGCAAAAGTGTAATAATACAACAGGTGTGTGTTCTACTCCCTGAGCTGCCAAGGTGTAATAATACAACGGTTCTGGATACTAATCCCCGTGCTGCCTAATTGTAAAAATACAACAGGGGCGATTTCTAGTCCCGTGCAGCCAAAGTGTAATAATACAACGGTTGTGGGTTCTAGTCCCCAAGTTGCTAAAGTGTATTAATACCATGGGTGTGGGTTCTAGTCCCTGGGCTGCCAAACTGTAATAATACGATGGTTGTGGGTTCTAGACCTTTGCTGCCAGAGTGTAATAATACAACAGGTTTAGGTTCTAGTTTCCGTGCTGCCTAAATGTAGTAATACAACAGGTGTGGGTTCTAGACTCCGTGCTCCCAATGTGTAATATTATCATGGTTGTGTGTTCAAGTCCCCGTGCTGTCTAAGTTTTATAATAAAACGGTTGTTGGTTCCTGTCCCCGTGCTGAGAAAATATGTAATAGTAAAACGATTGTGGATTCTGGTCTCCGAGCTTCCAATGTGTATTAATATAACAGTTGTATATTCTAGTCCCCGTGATGCCTAATTGTAATATTAACACTAGTGTGTGTTCTTGTACTCGTGCTGCCAAATTCTGATATTATACAATGGGTGTACGTTCTAGACCTTATGCTGCCAAAGTGTAATAATACAATGGGTGTAGGTTCTATTCCACATTCTGCCGAAGCGTATTAATACATTGGGTGTATGTTCTAGTCCTCATGCTGTGTATGTGTAGTAATACAACGGGTGTGATATCTAAACCCCGTGCTGCCAAAGTGTAGTAATGTAACGGCTGTGGGTTCTAGTCTCTGTGCTACCAAAGATTAATAACACAAAAGTTGTGCGTTCTAGTCCCAATGCTGCCAAAGACTATTAATACAACATGTGTTGTTTGTAGTCCCATGCTGCCAAATTGTAGTATTACAACGGTTGTGGGTTCTATACTCCCTGCTGTCAAAGTTTATTAATAACCTGGTTGTGGGTTCTAGTCTCCATGCTGCCTGATTGTAGAAATACAATGGGTGTTGGTTCTAGTCTCTCTGTTACCAAAGTGTAATAATACAATGACTGTGGGATCTAGTCCTGATCTGCCAAAGTGTATTAATACAACGGATGTGGGTTCTATTCCCCATGCTGCCTAAGTGCAATATTACAACGAGAGTGGGTTCTAGTCTCCGTGCTGCCATAGTGCAATAATACAACGGTTGTGGGATATAATCCCCAGGCTGGCAAAATATAGGAATACAACGGGTGTTGTTTCTAGACTCCGTTTTGCCAAAGTGCAACAATGCAACGGCTGTCGAATCTAATCCCCCGTTTTACCATAGTGTATTAATTAAACAGGAGTGGGTTCTTGTCTCCGAGCTGTCTAAGTGTAGTATTACAATGGGAGTGAGATCTAATCCCCGAGATGCCAAAGTGTAGTAATACAACAGGTGTGAGTTCTAGAATCCGTGCTGCCAAAGTGTAATAATACAACAGATGTGGGTTCAAGTCTCTGTGCTGCCAAAGTGTATTAATACAAAGGGTGTGGGATCTTATCCCAGTGCTGCCGAAGTGTCGTAATACAATGGGTGTGGGTTCGATTTTCCGCGCTGCCAAATTGTAATAATACATCGAAAGTGGATTGTAGGCCCTGAGCTGCCAAAGTGTAATAATATAAACTGTTGTGGGTTATAGTCCCCGTGCTGCCTAATTGTATTAATACAACAGGTGTGGGTTCTAGTCCCCATGCTGCCAATGTGTAATAATACGATGGTTGTGGGTTCTAGTCCTGTGCTGCCAAAGTGAAATAATACAACAAGTCTAGGTTTTATTACCCGTGCTGCCTAAGTGTCGTAAAACAAAAGGTGTGGGTTCTAGTTTCCGTGCTCCCAAAGTGTAATTATACAATGGTTGTTGGTTCAAGTCCCCATGCTGAATAAGTTCAATAATAAAATAGGTGTTGGTTCTATTTCCTGTGAGAAAATGTGTAATAATAAAACGAGCGTGGATTCTTGTCTCCGAGCTGCCTATGTGTATTAATACCACAGTTGTATGTTCTAGTCCCCATGCAGCTTAAATTTAATATTAAAACGATTGTGGGTTCTAGTTCCCGTGCTGCCTGAGTGTAGTAATACAATGGGAGTGGGATCCAATCCCCGTCCTTCCAATGTTTAATAATACAACTGTTATGGCTTCTAGCCCCGTGCCACTAAAGTGTAATAATACAACGCTTTTTGCTTTTAGTCCACATGCTGCCGAAGTGTATAAATACAACGGGTGCATGTTGTAGTCCCCGTGCTGCCAAAGAGTAGTAATACAACATATGTGGGATATATTCCCCGTGCTGCCAAAGTGTAGTAATACAATGGGGGTGGGTTCTAGTCTCTGTTCCCAAAGTGCAATAATACCACATTTGAGGGATCTAATCCCGGTACTGCCAAAGTGTATTAATACGACAGGTGTGGGATCTAATCCCCGTGCTGCCAAAGTGTAGTAATACAATATGTGCGGTTTCTAGTGTCCATCCAGCCAAAGTGTAATAATACAACATGTGTGGGTTCTAGTTCTCACGCTGCCTAAGTGTACCTATATAACCGGTGTGGGTTCTAGTCCCCATGCTGCCAAGGTGTAATAATAAAAAGTGTGTCGGTTCTAGATCCTATGTTCTCTTCGTTTACTAATACAACAGATGTGTGTTCTAGTCCCAGTGCTGCCAAAGTGTAATAATACAACGGGTGTGGGTTATAGTCTCGGTGCTGCCAAAATGTAATAATATATAGGTTGTGGGTTCTAGTCCTCATTCTGCTAAGTGTAGTAACACAATGGGTGTGAGTTCTAGTCTGCCCGTTGCCAAAGTGTAATAATACAATGAATGTGGTTTCTAGACACGAGCTGACAAAGTGTATTAATTCAATGGGTGTGGGATCAATTCCCAATGCTGTAAAGTGTAATAATATAACGGGTGTGGGTTCTAGTCCCCGTGCTAAGTGTAGTAATGAATCGAGTGTGAGTTCAAGTCTTTGTGCTGCCAAAGTGTAATAATACAACGGTTGTGGTTTCGAGTTCTAATGCTGCCAAAGAATAGTTATAAAACAGGTTTGTTTTCTAGTTTCCCTGCTGCCAAAGTGTAATAAAACAATGGGAGTGGGTTCTAGACTAGGTGATGCCAAAGTGTAGTAATGCAATGGGTGTGGGTTCTATTCTCCGTGCTACCACAGTGCAATAATACAAGGGATGTGGGTTCTTGTGACCCATTCTGGCAAAACGAAATTATACAGCCTATGAGGGTTCTAGTCCTGTGCTGCCTAAGTGTATTAATACAACAGGGTTGGGATCTATTCCCCATGTTGCCCAAGTGTAAAAATTCATCGGTTGTGTGTTCTAGTTCTTATGCTGCCAAAGTGTATTAATACAGCGGGTATGGGTTCTAGTCCCGTGCTGCCAAAGTGTAGTAATACAACGGGTGTGGGTTCTAGTCTCCCTCCTGCCATAGTGCAATAATACAACGGGTTTGGGAACTAATCCCCGTGCTGCCAAACTGTATTATTATAATGGGTGTGGTTTCTAGTCTCCGTGATGCCAAAATGTAGTAATACAACAGGTGTGGGTTCTAGTCTCCATTCTGCCAAAATGTAAAAATACATCATGTTTGTGTTCTAGACCCTATGCTGCTTAAGTGAATTAATTTTACGGGTGTGGGTCCTACTTCCCGTGCTGACAAAGTGTAATAATACAACGGTTGTATGTCCAGTCCCCGTGCTGCCAAAGGGTAATAATACCAAGGGTTGTGTTCTTGTCCCCGTGCTCCCAAAGTGTAATAATACAACTGTTGTGGGTTCTAGTCCCTGTGCTGCCAAAGTATAATAATACAGCGGGTGTAGGTTCTAGTCCCCATGCTGCAAAGTGTATTAATACATTGGTGTATGTTCTAGTCATCGTGTTCCGTATGTGTAGAAATACAACGGGTGTGGGATCTATTCCGGTGGTGCCAACATGTAGTAGTACAATAGGTGTGGGTTCTAGTCTCCGTGCTGCCGTAGTGCAATAGTACAACAGTTGTGAGATCTAATCCCCTTGCTGTAAAATAAAGTAATACAATTGGTGTGGATTCTAGACTCCATGCTGTCAAAGTGCAATAATACAACGGCTGTAGATCTATTCTCCGTTTTGCCAAAGTGTATTAATTCAACAGTAGTTTGTTGTAGTCTACGTGCTGTCTAAGTGCAGTATTACATTGGGTGTGAGATCAAATCCCCGAGCTGCCAAGTGAAGTAACACAACGGGTGTGAGTTCTAGTATCCGCTCTGCCAAAATGTAATAATACAACAGGTGTGGGTTCAATTCTCCTTGCTCCCAAAGTGTAATAATACAACGGTTGTGGGTACTGGTCCCCGTGCTGCCGAAGTGTAACTATACAATGGGTGTTGGTGCTATTCCCAGTGCTGCCTATGTGTTTTAATACAATGGGTGTGGGATGTAGACTCCGTGCTACAATTATGCAATAATACAACCTGTCCCCGTTCTGCCAAAGTGTATTAATACAACTGGGTGTGGGTTCTAATCCCCATGCTGCGAAAATCCGTTAATTCAAATGTTTTGCATTCTAGTCCCCATGCTGTCAAGTTTAATTAATATAACAAGTGTTTGTTCTAGTCTCCGTTCTGCCTAAGTGTTGTATTACAATGGGTAGGGAATCTAATCCCCTTGCTGCTAAAGTTTATTAATACAACAGGTCTGGGTTCCCGTCTCCGTGCTGCCAAAGAGTAGTAATTCAACGGTTATGGGTTCTAGTCCCCATGCTGACAAATAGAAATAATACAAAGGGTGTGGGTTCTAGTCCCCATGATGCCAAAATGTTTTAACACAATGGGGGTGTTATAGTCCTCATGCTGCCTATGTGTAGTAATACAACGTTTGTCGGATCTATTCCCCGTGCTTCCAAAATATAGTAATACAACAAGTGTAAGTTATAGTCTCTGTGCTGCCAAAGTGCAATAACACAAAGAGTGGGTGATATAATCCCAGTGCTGCCAAAGTGTAGTAATACAACAGGTATAGGTTCTACACTCCGGACTGCCAAAGTTTACTAAAACAATTGTTGTGGGTTCCAGACCCCATGCTGCCAAAGTGTATTAATACAATGGGTGTTGGTTCTAGTGCCCATGCTGCTAAAGTGTAATGATACAATTGTTGTGGTTTCTAGTCCCCATGCTTTCAAAGTGTATTAATACAAAGGGTGTGGGTTCAAGTCCCCGTGTTACCTAAGTGTACTAATACACTGGGTGTGAGTTCTTGTCCCAAGCTGGCAAAGTGTAATACTAAGACGATTGTGAGTTGTAGTCCCGTGTTGACAAAGTGTAATAATGAAACGAGTGTGGGTTCTAGTCCCTGTGCTGCCAAAGTGATATAAAACAACTGTGGTGGGTTCTAGTCCCCATACTGCCCAAGTGTAATAATTCAAGGTGTGTGGGTTCTAGTCCCCGTGTTGTCTAATGGTACTAATACAATGGGTGTGAGTTCTAGCCCCACCCTTGCAAAGTGTAATAATAAGACGATTGGGAGTTTTAGTCCCCGTGCAGCCAAAGTGTAATAATAAAACGACTGTGGGTTCAAGTTCCTGTGCTACCAAAGAATAGTAATACAACGGTTGTGGGTTCTAGTCCCAGTGCTGCCAAAGTGTAGGAACTCAACGAATTGTGGTTCCTTGTCTCCATGCCACCAAAGTGAAATAATACAACAGTTGTGGTTTTAGGCCTCGTGCTGTCAAATTGTAATACTAAAATGGTTGTGGGTTCTAGATCTCATGCTGGCAAAGTGTAATAATAAAACGAGTCTGGGTTCTAGACACTGTGCTGCCAATGTGTTATAATACAACATGTGTGTGTTCTATTCCGCATTATATCAAAGTGTAATATAACAATGGTTTGTGGGTTCTAGTCCCCATGTTGCCTAAGTGTAGTTATACCACGGGTGTGGGATCTAATCCACGTGGTGCCAAAGTGTAGTAATACAAGGGGTGTGGGTTTTCTTTCCGTGCTGCCAAAGCATATTAATACAAGGGGTGTGGATTTTCTCTCCGTGCTGCCAAAATATAATAATACTACAATTGTGGGTTCGAGTCACCGTGCTGCCAAAGTGCATTAATACAATGGATGAGGGTTCTAGTCCCCGTGTTGCCTAACTGTACTAATACAATGGGTGTGGGTATTAGTCTCCGTACTGCCTAAGTATAATAATACAATTGGTGTGAGATTTAAGCCCCGTGTTGCCTAAGTGTAGTAATACAACAGGTGTGGGTTCTAGTTTCTGTTCTGCGAAAGTGTAATATTACAATGCTTGAGATTTCTAGTTCCCATGCTGCCAAAGTGTATTAATACAATGGGTGTGCGTTTTAGTCTCCGTAATGCCTAAGAGTAATAATACAATGGGTGTGGGATCTAATCCCCATGCTGCCAAAGTGTAGTAATACAAGGGTTTGTGTTCTAGTTTCTGTGCTGCGAAAGTGTAATATTACAAAGCTTGTGATTTCTAGTCCACATGATGCCAAAGTGTAATAATACAATGAGTGTGGGTTCTAGTCCCCGTGTTGCCTAATTGTACTATTAAACGGGTGAGGGTTCTAGTCCCAGTGCTGCCAAAGTGTAATAATACTACAGTTGTGTGTACTAGTCCCATTGCTTCCTAAGTGTAGTAACACAACGGGTGTCAGTTCTAGTCTTCGTGATGCCAAAGTGCAATAATACAATGGGAGCGGGATTTAATCCGCGTGCTCATAAAGTGTATTAATACAATGTGTGCTGGATCTAATCCCCGTGCTGCCGAAGTGTATTAATACAACAGATGTGGGTTCTAGTCCGCATGCTGCCAAGTGTAATAATACAATGGGTTGGGAGTTCTAGGTTCTGTGCTGACAAATTATAATAATACATTGGTTGTGGGTTCTAGTCACCATGCTGCCAAAGTGTAATATTACAACGGTTGTGTCATCTAGTCCCGTGCTGCCAATGTGTAATAAACAATGTTGTGGGTTCATGTCCCCATGCTGCCAAAGTGGAATAATACAACGGGTGAGAGTTAAAGCGCCCGTGCTGACTAAGAGTAGTTATACAATTGGTGTGGGACCTTATCCCGTCGTGCCAAAATGTAGTAATACCATGAGCGTGTTCAAGTCTCCGTGCTGCCAAAGTTTAATAAAATTAATGGATGTGGGTTCTAATCCCCATGCTACCAAAGTCTAATAATAAAACGTTGGTAAGTTATAGTACACATGCTGCCAAAGTGTAATAATTAAACGATTGTGGCTTCTTGACCCCGTGCTGCCAATGTGTATAATTACAACAGTTGTGGGTTTCTAGTCCCTGCGCTGCAAAAGTGTAACAGAAAAACGAGTTTGGGTTCTAGTTCTCGTGCTGCCAAAGTGTAATAATACAACGGGTTTGGGTTCTTGTCCGCATGCTGCTTTCGTGTAATAATACAACTGGTGCTGGTATCTTGTCTCCATGCTGCCAAAGTGTAATAATACATTTGTTGTGGGTTCTAATCCCTTTGCACCAAAGTGTAATAATACAACAGTTGTGGCTTCTAGTCCCGTACTGCCACAGTTTAATAATACAAATGGTGTGGGTTCTGGTCCGCATGCTGCTGAAGTGTAATAATACAAATGGCGCTGTTCTACTGTCCGTTCTGCCAAAGTGTAATAATATATTTGTTGTGGGTTCTAGTCCCCGTGCTGTCAAAGTGTAATAATACACTAAGTGTGTGTTCTAGTCCGCATTTTACCAAAAAGTAATTTAACATTGGGTGTGGTTTCAAGTCTCTGTGCTGCCAAAGTGTAATATAAAGAATTATGGTAGGTTCAATTACCCATGCTACCAAAGCGTAATAATACATCGAGTGTGGGTTCTGGTCCTCGTGTTCCCTAATTGTACTTATACAACAGGAGTGGGTTCTAGTCTCCTTGCTGCCAAAGTGCAAAAATACAACGTGTGTGGGATCTAATCGCCGTTCTGCCAATGTGTATTAATACAACATGTGTGGGATATAGTCCCAGTGCTGCCTAAGTGTAGCGATACAACTTGTGAGGGATCTAATCCCAGTGCAGCCAAAAAGTAGTAACACTATGGGTAGGTTCTAGTCTCCGTGCTGCCAAAGTGTACTTAAACAACGGTTGTGGGTTCTGTTCTCTGTGCTGCAAATGCTTGATAAAACAACGGCTGTGGGTTCTAGTCCCCGTGTGGCCCAAGTGTAATAATACAATGTGTGTGGGTGATAGTCCATGTGATACCTAAGTGTGCTAATACAACGGGTGTGAGATATAGTCCCCATGCTGGCAATGTGTAATAATAAGACCATTGTGAGTTCTAGTCCGCATGTTGCCATGTGTAATAATAAAACGAGTGTGGGTTCTAGTTCCTGTGCTGCCAAAGTAAAATAAAACAACGGTGGTGGGTTCTAGTCCCCATACTGCCCAAGTGTAATAATACAAGATGTGTTGGTTCTAGTCCCCAAGTTACCTAAGTGTACTAATACAATGGGTGTTAATTCTAGTTCCCGTGCAGCCTAAGTGTAGTAAAAGAACGGTTTTGGTTCTAGTATCCATGCATGCTAAATTGTATTAATAAAATGGGTGTAGGGTCAAATACCTGTGCTGCCAAAGTGTAGTAATACATGGGTGTGTGTTCTAATCTCCATGGTGCCACAGTGTATTAATACATTTTTGTGGGTTCTAGTCCCCTTTCTTACAATGTGTAATAATACAAAGGTTGTGGGGTCTAGTCCCAGTGCTGCCAAAGTGTAATAATGCAACGGTTGTGGGTTCTAATCCCCCAGTACCAAAGTATACTAATTCAACGGGTACGTGTTCTTGTCTCCGTGCTGCCAAAATGCAGTTATACAACGCGTGTGGGTTCTTGTCTCCGTGCAGCCCAAGTTCAATAATACAAAGGGTGTGGGATCAAATCCATGTGCTGCCAAATTTTTTTAATACAAACAGTGTGGGTTCTAGTCCCCGTGCTGCATAAGTGTATTAATACAACAGGTGTGGGTTATAGTCTCCATGCTGCCAAAGTGTAAATATACAATGGATGTGGGTTCTTCTCACCGTGCTTCCAAATTTAATAATAAAACGGTTGTGGGTTCTAGTCCCCATGCTGCCAAACTTTATTAATATAACGGGTATGTTTTCTACTTCCCAATATAGAATCTATTCACTGTGCTGCGAAAGTGTAGTAATACAACTGCTGTGGTTTCTAGTCTCCATGCTGACAAAGTGAAATAATACAACGAGTGTGGGATATAATCCCCATGATGCCAAAGTGTATTAATACAACAGGTGTGGGTTCTAGTCCCCATGCTGATTAAGTGTAGTAATACATCGGGTGTGGGATCTTATACCCGTGCTACAAAAGTGTAGTAATTCATCGGTTGGGCGTTCTAGTCTCGGTGCTGCCAAAGTGTAATAATACAAAGGTTGCGGGTTCCAGTCGCCATGCTGCCAAAGTGTATTACTATAACGTGTGTGGGTTCTTGTCATCGTGCTGCCTAACTGTAGTAATACAACGCGTGTAGGTTCTATTCCCGATACTGCCAAAAGTAATATTACAACGGGTGTTTGTTCTAGTCCCCGTGTTTCCTTAATGTAGTTATACAACAGGTGTGGGATTTATCCCAATGCTGCCAAAGTGTAGTAATACAACAAGTATGGGTTATATTTCCTGTGCTGTCTAAGTGTAGTAAAACAATGGGTGTTGTATCTGATCATCGTTTTGCCAAAGGATAATAATACAATGGGTGTGGGTTCTAGTCTCCGTGCTGCTTAAGTGTACTAATACAACGGGCGTGGGATCTAATCCCCTAGGTGCCAAAGTGAACTAATACAACAGGTGTTTGTTCTAGTCCACGTGCTGCTTAAGTATATTAATGCAACAGGTGTGGGATAAATTCCCCGTGTTGGCAAAGTGTAGTAATAAACGTGTGTGGCTTCTAGCCTCTGAGCTGCCAAAGTGCAAAAAAACAACGGGTGTGGGATCTAATCCCCATGATGCAAAAATTTATTAATACAAATGGTGTGAGTTCTGGTCCTCGTGCTGACAAGTGAAGTAGTGCAACAGGTGTGGGTTCTAGTCTCCATGTTGACAAAGTGTAAAAATACAATTGTTGTCGGTTCTTGTCCCCGTGCTCCCAAAGTATAATAATACAAATGTTGTGGATTCTAGTCCCTAAGCTGCCAAAGTGTATTAATACAATGGGTTTGCATTCGAATCACCATGCTGCCTAAGTGTAGTAACTCAATGGGTGTTGTATCAATTCACTGTTCAGCCTAAATGTACTAATACAAAAGGGTGTGAGTTCCAGTCGCCATGCTGCCAAAGTGTATTAATATAATGGGTGTGCGTTCTAGATCCCGTGCTTCCAAAGTGTAGTAATACAATGGTTGTGGCTCTAGTTTCCGTACAGCCAAATTGAAATAATACAATGGTTGTGGTTACTAGTCCCCATGCTGCCTAAGTGTAGTAATAAAACGGGTGTAAGTTCTAGTCCGGATTCTGTCAAAGTGTAATTATACAACGGGTGTGGGTTCTAGTCTCCGTACTGCTTAAGTGTACTAATACAACGGGCGTGGGATCTAATCCCCTAGGTGCCAAAGTGAACTGATACAACGGGTGTTTGTTGTTTGTTCTAGTCCCCGTGCTGCTTAAGTATAGTAATGCAACGGGATATAATCCCGTGCTGAATATGAATAATAATATAATGGGTGTGGGTTCTAGTCCCAGTGCTGCCGTAGTGTAATAATACACCGGTTGTGGATTCAAGTCCACGTGCTGCCAAATTGTAATAATACAACGGTTGTGGCATCAAATCCCAGTGCTGCCAAATTTTATTAATACAATGAGTGTTGGTTCTAGTAACCGTGCTGATAAGTGTGTTAATACAACGGTTGTGGGTTCTATTCCCCGTGCTTCCAAAGTATAATATTTAAACGAATGTGGGTTCTAGTCCCCTTGCTGCAAAAGTGTAAAAAAACAACGGGTGTGGGATCTAGTTCGCATCCTGCCAAATTGTTGTAATGCAGCGGGTGATGTTTCTAGTCTCCTTCCTGCCAAAGTGTAATTATACAACAGGTGTTAGTTCTAGTCTCCTTGCTGCCAAAGTGTAAGTATACAACAGGTGTTAGTTCTAGTCTCCTTGCTAGCGAAGTCTATTAATACAACAGGTGTGGTTTATAATCCTTGTGCTGTCAAAGTGAAATAATGCTATGGTTGTGGGTTCTAATCCCAATGCTGCCAAAGTGTATTAATATAATGGCTGTGGGTTCTAGTCCCCATGCGGCCTAAGTGTAGTAATACAACGGGTGTGGGTTCTAGTCTCCCTGCCGCCAAAGTGTAGTAATACAATGCTTGTGGTTACTTCTATCCATGGAGCCAAAGTGTAATAATACAAAGGTTGTGGGTTATATTCCCCATGATTCCGAAGTTTATTTATACAGTGGGAGTTGGTTCTAGTCCCCGTGATGCCAAAATGTAGTAATACAATTGTGGGTTATAGTCTCTGTGCTGTCAAAGTGTAATAATACAACGGTTATTTGTTCTTGTCCCTATGCTGAATAAGTGTAGTTATTAATCGGGTGTGGGTTCTATTCTCCCTGCTGCCAAAGTGTAATAATACAATGCTTGTGGTTACTTGTCTCCATGGTGCCAAAGTGTAATAATACAATGGTTTTGGTTTATGTTCCCCATGATTCCGAAGTTTATTTATGCAGCGGGAGTTGGTTCTAGTCCCCGTGATGCCAAATTGTAGTAATACAATTGTTGTGGTTTCTTGTCCCCGTGCTGCCAAAACATATTAATACAACAGGTGTTTTCTAGTCCCGATGCAGCCAAAGTGTAATAATACAATGGGTGTGGGTTCTAGTCTCCGTGCTGCCACAGATTAGTAATAAAAATGGGTGTGGGTTCTATTCTCCGTGCTGACAAAGTGTAGTACTACAACGGTTTTGGGTACTTGTATCCATGCTGCCTAAGTGTAGTAATACAAAGGTTGTTGGTTCTAGTCTCCTTCTGTCAAATTCTAGTTATACAATGGGTGTGGGAGCTAATCCCCGTGCTTCCATAATGAAGTAATACAACGAGAGTGGGTTCGAGTCTCCGTGCTGCGAATGTGTAACAATAGAAAGGGGTGGGGTATTTTAACCCCGTGCTACCAAAGGGTAGTAATACTTAGGTGTGAGTTCTAGTCTTCATGCTACCAAAGTGTAATAATACAGTGGTTGTGGGTTCTAGTTCCCGTGCTGCCAAAGTGTATTAATAACACAGGTATGGGTTCTAGTCCCCACGCTCCCTTAGTGTATTAATACAACAGGTGTGGCTTCTAGTCCCTATGCTGCAAAGTATATTAATACAATGGGTGTGCTTTGTTGTACCTGTGCTTCCTAAGTGTTGTTATACAACAGGTGTGGTTTCGAATCCCTGTGCTACCAAAGTATATTAATACAACAGGTGTGGGTTCTAGTCCCCATTCTGTCTAAGTGTATTAATACAATGGGTGTGGAATCTAATCCCCATGCTGCCATAGTGTATTAATACAACGGTGTGGGTTCTAGTCTCCATGCTGCCAAATTGCTATAATACAATTGGTGTGGGTTCTAATCCCCGTGATGCCTAATTGTAGCAATAAAACGGGTGTGATTTATATAGTCCCATGCTGCCAATGTGAGATAATACAACAGGAGTGAGCTCTAGTCTCCATGCAGCCAAAGTGTTGTAATACAAAGGGTGTGGGTTCTAGTCTCCCTTCTGCCAAAGTGTAGTAATACAATTCTTGTGGATACTTGTCTCCATGGTGCCAAAGTGTAATAATACAAAGGTTGTCGGTTATATTCCTCATGATTCCGAAGTTTATTTATAGAATGGGTGTTGGTTCTAGTAACCGTGCTGCCTAAGTGTATTAAAACAATGGTTGTAGTTTCAAGTCGCCGTGCTGCCAAAGTGAAATAATGGAACTGTTGTGGTTTCTAGTCCCTATGCTGCCGTAGTGTAGTAATATAATGGGTGTGGTTTCTTGTCACAATGCTGCCAATGTTTAATAATGCAAGGGGTGAGTGTTCTAGTCCCTGTGCTGCCTAAGATTAGTTTTACATTGGGTGTGGGATATAATCCCCGTGCTGCCAAAGTGTAGTAATACAACGGTTGTGGTTTCTAGTCCCCATGCTGCCTAAGTGTGGTAATACAATGGGTGTATGTTCTGGTCTCTGTACTGCCAAATTGTATTAATACACAGGGTCTGGGATCTAATCCCCGTGCTGCTAAAATGTTATAATACAACAGGTGTGGGTGCTAATCTCCGTGCTGGCAAAGTTTAGTAACAAAATGGGTGTGGGTTCTAGTCCCCATGCTGCCTAAGAGTAGTAATACAAAGGGTGTGGGTTCTAGTCCCCGTGCTTCCAAAGTGTAATAAACCAACATGTGTGGGTTCTAGTCTCTGTGCTGACAAAGTGTAGTAATACAATGGGAGTGGGTTCTAGTCCCCGTGCTGCCTAAGGGTATATATACAACAGGTATGGGATCAAATCCCCGTTCTGCCAAAGTGTAGTAATAAAACGGGTGTGGGTTCTAGACTCCTTGCTGCAAAGTGTTATAATACAAAAGTTGTGGGCTCTAGTCTCCGTGCTGCCAAATCGTTATATTAAAACGGTTGTAAGTTCTAATCTCCTTGCTTCCAAAGTGTAATAATTAAACGAGTGTGGGTTCTTGACACGTGCTGCCATAGTGTAATATTAAAACTAGTGAGGCTTCTAGTCCCCGTGGTGCTAAAGTGTATTAATACAACAGGTGTGAATTCTAGTCTTCATACTGCGAAAGCATAATAATACACAGGTTCCGGTTTCTAGCCTCCGTGCTGCCAAAGTATAATAATACATAGGTTGTGGGTTCTAGTCCCCATGGTGCCAAAGTGTAATAATACAAAGCTTGTGGGGTCTTGTCACTGTGCTGCCTAAGAGCAATAATGCAACGGTTGTGGGTTCTAATCCCCATGCTGCCAAATGGTATTAATATAATGGCTGTGGGTTCTAGTCCCCGTACGGCCTAAGTTTAGTAATACAATGGGTGTGGGATATATTCCCTGTGTTGCCAAAGTGTAGTAATACAACGGGTGTGGATTCTATTCTTCGTGCTGTCAAAGTGTAGTAAAACCACGGGTGTGGGTTCTAGTCCCCATGCTGCCTAAGTGTAGTAATACAACGGGTGTGGGTTCTAGACCCCGTGCTGCCAAAGTGTAATAATATAATGGGCGTGGGTTCTATTCTCCATGCTGCCAAAGTGTAGTAATACAATAGGTGTGTGTTATAGTTTCCGTGCTGGCCAAGTGTAATAATACAAGTGTTGTGAGTTGTAGTCGCCATGCTGCCGAAATGTATTAATACAATGGGTGTGGGTTCTAGTCCCCATGGTGCCTAATGTGTTGTAATACAACGTTTGTGAGTTCTAGTCTCTATTTTGCCAAAGTGTAATAATACAATGGTTGTGAGTTCTAGTACCCATGTTGCCTTAGTGTATTAATACAACGGGTGTTGGTTCTAGTCCCGATGCTGCAAAAGTGTAATAATACAAGGGGTGTGGATTCTAGTCCCCTTGTTACCTTATTGTAGTTATACAATGGGTGTTGGTTCTAATCCCCGTTCTTCATATTTTAGTAATACAACGGGTATGGTTTCTATTCCCCCTGCTGCCTAAGTGTAGTAATACAACATGTGTGTGATATAATCCCCGTTATGCTGAAGTGTAGTAATACAACGAGTTTGTGTTCTAGTCTCAATGCTGCATAGTGTTATAATACATCTGTTGTGGGCTCTAGTCTCCGTGCTGCCAATGTGTGTTAATACAAAGGGTGTGGGTTATAGTCTCCGTGCTGCCAAAGTGTAGTAATACAACGGGTGATAGTTCTAGTCTCTGCTTCCAAAGTGTATTAATATGACAAGTATGGGTTCTCGTCCCCATGCTGCCAAAGTGTAATAATACAACTGGTGTGGGTTCTAGTCTCCATGCTGCCAAATTTTATTAATACAATGGGTCTGGGTTCTAGACCCCATGTTGCCAAAATGTAGTATTACAATGGGTGAAGGATCTAGTCTACATGCTGCCAAAGTGTAATAATACAATGATTGTGGGTTCTTGTCCCCATGCTGCCAAAGTGTAATCTTAATTTCGTAAATTATATTCCGATATAATTTTTTTTAGCTATTATCTGTTAATAATTTGTTACTTTTTCAAGGCTCTCACTTGTACTATTACAAGTATTTGATTTGCATATTTTAGAAGACAAGCCTTTGTATTTTTAAAAAGGATTTTTCTTGGCAACTGGCTTTCCAAGGATATCTCTTGGAACAATACTAGAGTGTACTTAACCACCGTAATTTTTGGTTTTCTCCTACTGCTGAGGCTACTAGTGGGGCACACCAAATGTCAGTATGAAGTGTCAGCTCTCAACTAGAAAGCATTACACTTCTCGCTAGTTAGTCGTCAACAATACAGGT
Organism: Dryococelus australis; assembly: GCA_029891345.1. Classification (NCBI taxonomy): domain Eukaryota; kingdom Metazoa; phylum Arthropoda; class Insecta; order Phasmatodea; family Phasmatidae; genus Dryococelus; species Dryococelus australis. The sequence continues at coordinate 91,863,256 of CM057007.1, read as the reverse complement.
CAATAAATGAACACTCGTCAGTCATGTCAGCTGCTGGCCTTAACAAAGTGTAGATGGGTTTCGAGGCACATCGACTTGACGAGACTGGTGTTTGCAGCGTGACACATGAAGGAATGGAGGGAAGGAAGGATTACTGAGACGTCGTGTCACACTCTAGCTGGATGAGCTATTTCCAGCCCCGCGGCAGACCGTGTATTTATACATTCGGCTATCCTCGTCCACTCATCCTTACGTCAGTGTTGCTGACACCACGGCACCTGCCTGCTGCTTTCAGCGTCGCTGTTTGCATGTTTATTTCCACGTCGGCCTCTAGCAGTGAGGCTTGGAGTGGCCAGCTCTCCTCTCTTAACTGCCTGCTTACTCCCACGCTACTGCTTCTCTAGCAGCTTCCCTCAGAAGCCAGCGAAATAAAAACATCTGTGACATTTCTTACATTATTACAGGTAAATGTACAGCCAAGTTCCCGATGTAATACTAGTTTAGTAACACAAGGCTGCGATAACAGGAATGTTGTATTGGCACATCCTGCTTCAAGCAACTTCTCTGGCTACACTTCCAGAATGTGACCCAGTAAGAACAGCTCTTAAACTGAGAGCAGATACTAACTAATAAAGCTCTGGTTCGTACTCTCGTCGTGTCAGTAAAAACAGCAGACATTTCAGGACGATTTTACCACCATGACTCATTAAAACATGTGTATAAAGCAATGTTAGCAAATAATCTGGAGTGATGTCCTTACACAAGTCACTTGGCACTTAAACTAGCGTTGAAACTTAAAATGGTTTGTTTTCCTATCTGGACCTTCCTGATGGCTGGAATAAATATTACATACCTCCTTCAAAGTTTTATTTTTATAGGTCTCGATTTGTGTTATTTACGAAGTTCAAAAGTGACTATAACATCAAATAAAAATGCTTTATTTTATGGCAAACATAATGTAATAAAAAAAAAAATCATGAGCTTAACATAAATCCTATTTGCCTTCGTAAGTATATATCATTTTACTAAAAACCAATCGAGCAAGTAAATCTTACCACAACTAAACTCAGATTAGTAGAGTAGTAATAGGACCAGCTCTTGTATTTCATATAACCGTTGGTTACACGCAAATTTAACTTTGGTTAATCTTAACCACATACTGAGAAATAGATAAAGTCACATAAAACCTTAATATTTAATCAGGTTTTAATTGGAACAAAATTTCTTATTGCGAAACCAACCCTAAGGCAACTGTCTAAGCTTCCGATTTAAAAATTTCATAATGGTACTAAACAGAAAAATTAAATCAGCAGGAAATGAAAAAATGGTAGATGATGGCGTGCCGTTACATTCCAAGATTGCGGCTCTGGTTAAATTGCCAACGTTATCCAGCAACAAGGTGAGGTACTGAGGAGACGCCTAGCTCAAGTTAATAGTGAAGTGACACAGCAGTAATGTCCCCCCCACCTCCCGAAATATTCCTAGACTGCGGCTCTGATTATCATGCCAGCATTATCCTACAACCAGGTGTGGCACTGAGGAGACGTCCAGCTCAGGCTGATTGTGAAGTGGCACACCTTTGAAATACCCCCCCTCCACAAAATTTCATGATTACGGATCTTGTAAACTTGCCAACATTATCATGCAATCTGGTGTGGCACTGAGGATACGTCGAGCGCAGTCTGATAGTAAAGAGGCATATCAGTAATGGACCCCCAAAAACATTCCAAGACTACGGTTCTGGTTAACTTGCCAACATCATCCTGCAACCAGGTGAGGCACTGTTGAGACTTCCAGCTCTGGCTGAGAGTGAAGTGGCACAAAATAGATGACCACCATCAACATAACTAGTCTGCAGCTCTGGTTAATTTCCCAACATTATACTACAACCATATGAGGCACTGAGGAGATATCCATGTTATGCTGCTAATGAAGTGGTACATCAGAGATGGTTCCCCTCAAAACTTTCCAAGGCTTCGGCTGTGGTTGACTTGCCTACATTATCCTGCAACCAAGTGAGACACTGACGAGACTGTCCATATCAGGCTGATAGTGAAGTGGCATACCAGTGATGCCCTTGAATAAAATCCAAAACTGTGGTTCTTGGTGAAGTTGAAAACTTTATCCTCCATCCATGTGAAGCACTGAGGGTAAGTCTATCTCAGGCTAATTGTGAAGTAGGACACAATAGATGCCCACCATCAAACATTCCTAGACTGCGGCTCTTTTAAAGTTACCAACATTATCCTGCAAACAAATGAGGCACTGAGGAGACGTCCAGCTGAGGCTGATAGTGAAGTGGCAAACCAGTAATTCCCCCCCCCCCCCAAATCATTACAATACTGCGGCTCTGGTTAACTTGCCAACTTTATCCTTCAACCAGTTGAGGCTCTGAGGAGACGTCCAGCTCAGACTGATAGTTAAGTGGCAAAAGAGTTCCCCCCCCCTAAACTTTACGAGATTTCGACTCTGGTTAACTTGACAATATTATTCTGCAACCAAGTGACGCACTGAGGAGACGTCCGCACAGGCTAATATGAAGTGGCTCAGCAGTGATTCACCCACCCCCAAAATTTCCAAGACAGAGGCTCTGGTGAACTACAAAATATTTTACTGCTACTTATTGTGGTACTGAGGAGACGTCCATCTAAGACTGATAGAAAATTGGCAAAACAAAGATGCAATGCCCCCCAAACATTCCTTATCTGCAGCTCTGGTTAACTTGCCAACATATCCTGCAACAAAGTGAGGTACTGAGGAGTGGTCCAGCTCAGGCTGATAGTGAAGTGGATCACCAGTGATGCACCCCTGAAAACATTCCTAGACTACGGCTCTGGATAACTTGTCAACATTAACATGCAACAATGTGAGGCACTGGGAAGATGTCCAGCTCAAGCTGATAGTTAAGTGACCCAACAGATTTGCCCCAAACCCACAATAATTACAAGACTGCACCTCTGGTTAGCTTACCAATATTAACCTGCAACCAGGTGTGGCAATGAGGAGATGTCCAGCTCAGGCTGATAGTGAAGTGGCACACTTCTGATATACCACCCCCCCAACAATCCATGATTGCATGTCTGGTAAACTTGCCAACATTAAACTGCAATCCGGTGTGGCACTGAGGAGACGTCCAGCACAGGCTGATAGATAATTGGCACAACAGAAATGCAACTCCCCCCCCCAAACATTCCTAGTCTGCAGCTCTGGTTAACTTGCCAACATATCTTGATACAAGGTGAGGCACTGAGGTGTGGTCCAGCTCCGGCTGATAGTGAAGTGGCACACCAATGATGTACCCTCCCAAACATTCCAAGACTTCGGCTCTGAATATTATGCCAGTATTATCCAGCAACCAGGTGAAGCACTGAGGAAACGTCCAGCTCAAGATGATAGTGAAGTGCCACATAAGTGATGCCCTCTCCCCACACAAAATTTTTAGACTGCGTCTCTGGTTTACTTGCCAAAATTATCCTGCTACCAGGTGGAGCACTGACGAGATGTCCAGCTCAGGCTTATTGTGAAGTGGCACACCAGTGAGCCCTCCCCCCCAAACAAACATGACAATACTTCGGCTTAGGTTAACTTTCCAACATTATCCTCCAAAAATATGAGGCACTGATGAAACATCCATCTCAGGCTGATAGTGAAGTGACACACCCCATATGACCCCCACCCCACATCCCAAGACTCTGGTTCTGGTTAACTTGCCAAAATTATCCTGCTACTAGGTGAGGCATAGTGGAGACGTCCATCTCAGTCTGACCATGAAGTGTCATACTAATGTCCCCCCCCCCCCGCATTAACAAAACATTCCAAAATTGCTGCTCAGGTTTACTTTCCAACATTTTTAAGCAACCAGTTGAGACACAGAGGAGACGTGCAGCCCTGGTTGATAGTGAAGTGGCACACCATTGATGCACCCCCAAAACATTAAAATGACTGCGGCTTAGGTTATCATGCAGCATTATCCTGCATCCAGGTGAGTCACTGAGGATACGTCCAGTTTAGGCTGATAGTGAAGTTGCACATCAGTGATGCAACCCCTAAAATATTCCAAGACTACGGCTGTGGATAACTTGCCAACATTATCCTTCAACAATGTGAGACACTGAGGAAATGTCCAGCTGGGGCTGACACTGAAGTTGCACATCAGTTATGCCCTCCGAAAAATTTCAAGATTGCGGCTCTGGTAACATGCCAACATTATCCTGCAAACAGGTGAGACACTGAGGAGAATTCCAGCTGAGGCAGATAGTGAATTGGAACAAAAGTATTTCCCCCCCTTCCAATCATTCCATGACTGTGGTTCCTGTAAAATTCACAACTTTATCTTTCAACCATTTAAAACTCGGAGGAGACGTCCATCTCATGCTGATAGTGATGTGGCACACCATGGATACCACCACCCCTCATAATTCCAATATTGCAGCTATTGTTAATTTCCTTAAAATTACCCTGCCATCAGTTGAGGCACAGAGGAGACCTCCATCTCAGGATTATAGTGAACTGGCATCCTGGAGATGACCCCCGCCAAACATTCAAAGACAAGGGCGCTGTTTATCGTGCCAACATTATACTGCAACTAAGTGATGCTCTGAGGAGACCTCCAGCACAGGTAGATAGTGAAGTGGCATATAACTGTTGCACCCCTGCTGCAAACTGTAACTCTGTTTAACTTGCCAACATTGTCCTGCAACCAGGATAGGTACTGAGGAAATGTACAGCTCGCGCTGATAGAGAAGTGGAACATCAGTGTTGCCCCCAGCCCAAACAATCGATTATGGCGACTCTCGTTAATTTGCCAACAATAGTCTACAACCAGGTGAGACACTGAGTAGACGTCCAGTTCAGGCATATAATGAAGTGGCACACCAGAGTTGCGCCCCCCCCGCACCACTAAAAATTCCTACACTTCTGTTCTGGTTAACTTGCCAAGATTATCCCGTAACCAGGTGGTGAACTGAGGAGGAGTGCAGCTCGGGGTGATAGTGAAACAGCACACCAGTGATGCCCCCTCTCGGCCAAACTTTCCAAGACAGCGGCTCTGTTTATATTGCTAACATTATCAGCGCAAGCAGGCGAGTCACTAAGGAGATGTCCAGCTGAGGATGATTGTGAAGTGGCACACCAGTGGTGGCCCCACCATACATTCCAAGACTACGGCTGTGGTTAACTTGCCAACATTATCCTTCAAAAAGGTGAACCACTGAGGAAATAGCCAGCTGGAGCTGATAATGAAGTTGCACATAAGTTATGCCCTCCCAAATATTTCAAGATTGTGGCTCTGGTAAAAATGCCAACATTATCCTGCAACCAAGTGAGGCACTGACTAGACTGTCCATTTCAGGCTGATAGTGAAGAGGCACATCAGCGATGAACCCCCAAAACATTCCAATACTACGGGTTCTGGTTAACTTGCCAACTTTATCCTTCAACAGTTGAAGCACTGAGGAGATGTCCAGCTCAGGATGATAGCGAAGTTTCACATCAGTGATGCCCACACAATAATGTCATGATTGCGGCTCTGGTAAATGTGCCATCATTATACTGCAATAAGGTGAGTCCCTGAGGAGACATCCAGTTCAGGCATGGCAAAACAGTGATGCCCCCTCCAAACATTACTAGATTGCGACTCTGGTAAACTTGCCAATATTATTCTGCAACCAGGTGATGCACTGTGGAGACATCCAGTACAGGCTGATAATGAAGTGTCTCACCAGTGATGCCCCCACCACCAAACACTCCAAGATTATGGCTCTGGTTTAATTGCCAACAATATCCTGTAACCATGTGACGAATTGAGGACATGTCTATCTCTAGCTCATAATGAATTGGCACAATAGAGATGCAGCCCCCCCACCAAAAATTCCTAGTCAGCAGCTCAGGTTAACGTGCCAATATTATTGTGCAACAAGGTGATGAACTGTGGAGATATACAGCTCAGGCTGATACGGAATTGGCACACCAGTGATGACCACTCACCAAACATTCCCGGACTGTGGCTGTATATAAGTTGGTAAAATTATACTGCAACCAGATGAGGCACAGTGGATATATCCAGTTCTGCCTGATAGTGAATTGTCGCACATGTGATGTAACTCCCGGCACATTCCAGGATTGCGCATATGTTTAACTTGCCAACATTATCCTGCAACCAGGTATGGCTCTGAGGAGACATCCAGCTCAGGCTGATAGAGAATTGGCACAATAGAGATGAAACTCCCCACAAACATTCCCAGTCTTTGGGTAATGTTATCTTGCCAACATTATCCTGCATTCCGGTCAGGCATAGAGGAGCATTCCAGCTCAGGCTGATAGATAAGTGGCACACCAGTGATGCCCCATCCCCAAATATCCAAGACTGCGGCTCTAGTTAACTTGAAAACATTATTTTGTAACCATGTGAGGCACTGGGGAGACGTTCAGCTCAGGAAGATACGAAAGTGGCACACCAGTGATGGCACCCTCCAATACATTTCATGACTGCGGGTCAGGTTAACTTGCCAACATTATCCTACAAAGCTTGCCAACTTTATCCTTCAACCAGGTGAGGCACTGAGGAGACGTCCAGATCAGGCTGATAGTGAAGTGGCACACCATTGATGCTTACCTCATACATTCCGAATCTGCGCATTTGGAAAACTTGACAACAATATTCTGCAACCAGGTGAGGCGCTGAGAAGAAGTCCAGCTCAGGCTAATAGTGAAGTGGCTCAGCAGTGGTCCCCCACCCCAAAAATTACCAAGACTGTGGCTCTGGTTAACTAGAAAATATTACCCTGCATGCAAGTGTGGCACTGAGGAGACGTTCATCTCAGGCTGACAGAAAATTTTGCACAACAGAGATGGAACTCCCCCCAAACATTCCTAGTCTGCAGCTCTGTTTTATCTTGCCAACATATCCTGCAACAAGGTGAGGCACTGAGGAGTGGTCCAGCTCAGGCTGATGGTGAAGTGGCACACCAGTGATGACCCCTCACCAATCATTCCAGTACTGCGGCTGTATTTGAGTTAGCAAAATTATACTCAACCAGGTGAGGCACTGAACAGACGTCCAATGCAGGCTGAAATTGAAGTGGCGCACATGTGATGCAAGCCCCGGCAAACATTCCAAGATTGCGCCATTGGTTAACTTGCCAACATTATCCTGCAACCAGGTGAGGCCCTGAGGAGACGTCCAGCTCATGCTGGTACTGAAGTGGCACATAAGTGATGCACAAACCCCCCACTCCCCCGCGCTCTTAAAACAATACAAGACAGTGGCTCTGGTTAACTTGCCAACATTATCCTGCAACAATGAGAGGCACCAAGATACGTTCAGCTCAGTCTGATAGTGAAGTGGCACATCATTTATGCCCCCTCCCCAAACATTCCAGGACCGAATTTGGTTACATTACCAAAATTATACTGCAACCAATTGAGCACTGAGGAGACGTCCAGTTCAGACTGATAGTAAAGTGGCATACCAATGATGCCACCCCCCCAAACATTACTAGACTACGGCTCTGGTTAACTTGCCTTCATTACCCTAAAACCAGGTGAGGCACTGAGGAGACGTCCATCCCAGGCTGATAGTGAAGTGACACACCTAGGATGACCCCCCCCCCCCCAAAAAAAACACAACATAACTTGCGTGCAGGTCTGTTTAAAAATGCCAGCACGAAAATGCAACCAAGTGAGGCAGTGAGGAGACGCCCAGCTCAGGCTGATAGTGCAGTGGCCCACCAATTATGCACCCACCCAAACATTTCAAGACTGCGGCTCTGTATAATTTGCCAGCTTTATTCTGCAACCAGGTGAGGCACTGAGGAAACGTCCATCTGAGGCTGATAGTGAAATGCCACACAAGTGATGCAACAAAAAATTCCAAAACTTCGTTTTGGTTAACTTGCTAACGTTATCCTCCAACCAGGTGAAGCACTGAGGAGACTGCCAACTCAGGCTGATAGTTAAATGGCACAAAAGTGATTCCTCATCCCAAACATTTCATGACTGATGCTCTGGTTATTTTGCCAACATTATCCTGCAAATAGGTGAGGCACATTGCTGATATACAGCTCAGGCTCATAGTGAAGTGGCACACCAGTGATCCCCACCCCAACCCACTGAGCATTACCAGACTGAGGCCGTGATAACATGCCAACCTTATCCTGCAACAAGGTGAGTCACTGAGGAGATGTCCAGCTCACGCTGAAAGGGAAGTGGCACACCAGTGATGCCAGCTCCCTAACATTCCAGTACTGCGACTCTGGTTGAGTTGCCAAAATTATACTGCAGCCAGTTGAGCACTGAGGAGACGTCCAGTTCAGACTGAAAGTGAAGTTGCCCACAAGTGATAGACCCCCTCCAAAAATTCTAAGACTCTGGCTCATGTTAACATGTTTAACATTATCCTGCAACCAGGTGATGAACTGAAAAGATGTCCATCTCAGGCTGATAGTGAAGTGGCACAGAAGTGATGCCACCGCCAAGCATTAAAAGACTGCAGCACTGGTTAAATTGTCAACATTATACTGCAATCAGTTGAAATACTGAGGTGACGTCCAGCTCAGGCTGATAGTGAAGTGGCAAACCAGTGATGCACCTCAGTAAACATTCCAAGACTGCGGATCTGGTTAAATTGCCATAATTATCCTGCAACCAGGTGTGGAACTGAGGAGATGTCCAGTTCAGGCTGATAGTGAAGTGGCACACGAGTGATGCCCCCTCCCCATATATCCTAGACTGCGTATCTTGTCATCTTGAAAACATTATCTTACAACCAGGTGAGGCACTGAGGAGATGCGCAGCTCAGACTGATAGTGAAGTGGCACACAAGTGATGACACCTCCAAAAACATTCCAAGACTGCGGCACTAGTTAACATGCCAACATTATTATGCAACCATGTGAGGCACTGAGGAGACATCCAGCTCAGGCTGTTACTTAAGTTGCACAACAGCGATGCACACCGCCCCCCTCAAATATTCCAATTCACCAGCTCTGGTTAACTAGCTAACATTATCCTGACAACAGGTGAAGCAATGAGGAGACGTTCAACTCGGGCTGATAGTGAAGTAGCACATCAGTGATGACAAACCCCCCCCCCCCCCCTCCGAGCAATGTCAAACATAAGAAGATTGCGACTCTGGTTAACTTGCCAACATTATCCTGCAACCATGTAAAGGCATTGATGTGATGTCCATATCAGGTTGGTTGTAAAGTGGCACACCAGTGTAGCTCCCAGAAAATTCCAAGACTCCATTCTGGTTAAAGTGCCCACTTATCCTGCAACCACGTGTGGCCCTGAGGTGATGTCCAGCTCAGGCTGTTAGAGAATTGGTACAACAGAGATGCAACTTCCTCTATACATTCCAACACTTTGGCTCTGGTTAACTTGATAACATTATCCTGCAACAAGGTGAGGCACTGAGGAGACATCCAGCTCAGACTGATAGAGAAGTGGCTCGCAAGTGTTGCAAACCCTCAAACATTCCAAGACTGCATCACTGATTAACTAGACATCATTATCCTGCATCCATGTGAGGCACTGATGAGATGTACATCTCAGGTTTATTGTGAAGTGGTACACCAGTGATGCCCCCCAAAAATTCCAAGACTGTGGCTCTGGTTAATTTGCCAACATAATGCTGAAAAAATGTGTGGCACTGAGGAGACATCCATCTCAGGCTGTAGTGAAGTGGCACACAAGTGATTGTAACCCCCACCCCCCCAAAAAAAAAGACTGCAGCTCTGGTTATCTTCCCCATATTATCCTGCAACCAGTTGTCACACTGGTGGAGACGTCCAGTGCAGGCTGATAGTGATTTGGCTAACCAGTGATGGCCCCACCCACCCAATATATTCCTATACTGCGGCTGTGGTTAACTTGCCAACATTATTCTCCAACCAGGTGAGACTCTTAGGTGACGTCCATCTCAGGCTGATAGTGAAGTTGCACACCAGCGATTTCGCACTCCCCCCTCCCAAATATTCCAAGACAGCGGCTCTGGTTAACTTGCCAACATTAACCTGGGACCAGTTGAGGCAACTTAAGAGACGTCCAACTCATGCTGATAGTGAAATGGCAGACCAGTGATTCCCCCCAAAACCCCCAACTTTCCGATACTAAGCTCTGGTTAACTTGCCAACTATATACTGCAACCAGGTGATACACTGAGGAGACGATCAACACAGGCTGATAGTGAAGTGGCTCAACCAGTGATTCCCCATCTCAAACATTACATGATTGAGGCTCTGGTTATTTTGCCAATTAATCATGCAACCAGGTGAGGCACTGAGGAGACGTCCAACTCAGGGTGGTGATAGTGAAGTGGCACACCAATGATGCCCCCTTCCCCCGAACATTTCAAAATTATGGCTATGGTTATCTTGCCAACAATAACATGCAACCACGCGAGGCACTGAGGAGTCGGCCAGCACAGGCTGACAGAGAAGTGGCTCACCAGTGTTGCAAACTCCTCAAACATTCCAACACTGCATCACTGGTTAACTTGCCAACATTAACCTTCAACCAGGTGAGGCACTGATGAGACGTCCAGCTCAGGCTGATAGTGAAGTGGAACACTGGTAATGTCCCTCCAAACGTTAAAAGATTGTCACTCAGGTTAATTTGCCAACATTATCCAGCAACCAGGTGACGAACTGAGGAGATGTCCAGCTAAGGCTGATAGTTAAGTGGCACACCAGTGATGCCCCCACTCCTCAACATTCCACAACTGTGGCTTTGATTAACTTGCCAATATTATCATGCTACCAGGCGAGGTACTAAGGAGACATCCGTCTCAGGCTGGTAGTGAAGTGGCACAGAAGTGATGGCCCCCCTCCCAAAATTCCAAGACTGCGGATCTGCCTAACTTACGAACATTATCCTGCAACCAGGTGAATCACTGAGGTGACATCCTGCTCAGGCTGATAGTGAAGTGGTGCACCAGTGATGCCCTCCCCATAGATTCAAAGACTGCGTTTCTAGTAAACTTGCCAACATTTTCCTGCAATAAGTTGAGGCACTGAGGAGTCGTCCAGCTGAGGCTGATAGTTAAGTGGCACACCAATGATGCACCCACCCGAACATTCCAAGACTGTGGTTCTGGTTAACTTGCCAACATTATCCTATAAGCAGGTGAGGCACTGAGAACACGTCCAGCTGAGGCTGATAATGATGTGGCACACCAGTGATGCCGCCTCCCCAAACATTGCAAGACTGTGTCTCTGGTTAAGTTGCCAACATTATCCTGCAACAAGGTGAGGCACTGAGGAGATGTCCAGCTGAGGCTGATAGTGATGTGGCACACCAGTGATGTCGCCTCCCCAAACATTGCAAGACTGTGGCTCTGGTTAAGTTGCCAATATTATCCTGCAACAAGGTGAGGCACTGATGAGATGTCCAGCTGAGGCTGATAGTGATGTGGCACACCAGTGATGCCGCCTCCCCAAACATTGCAAGACTGTGGCTCTCGTTAAGTTGCCAATATTATCCTGCAACAAGGTGAGGCACTGAGGAGATGTCCAGCTCAGGATGATAGTGAAGTGGTACTCGTGTGATGCCCCCCCCCCCAAGGCAAACGTTGTGAAGTCATTAGATGCCGGCAACAGATGAACATAAATATCGGTTCCCGACCAGAAATCTTTTTTTTTACAATGTTGGCAATAATGTGTGGTTTATGGCGAGTGCACATGTCATATGTTCAATCAATCACACATGACTATAAATGAACTTGATTTGAGTAACGTAGTGATTTATTAGCAAATATAATAATTTAAACATATTATTTAAAGGAGTCGAGGATAATTTAACATAGAAATTGTACATTAAAATAATACAATGTATTACTTTTGATTATATTTTCACCCGTTAGTTCTATTACCTGAATAACTATGTATACGATGTAGAATAAAATAAGACCACACTTGCTGTACGACACTTAGTATTGAGAACACCGTGAACCTTTTCTTCCCAACACTCCCTAAATTCCTATACGCAATACGCTCGTAACGTGAACCGACCTTAACATTCCTTTAAGTGCTTGGAGCCTGGGCGGGGAAGCGGGCGAAGAGACCTGTCACAAATAATACTGCAGTCCGTGTGTCATGTATGAGATCTGCTATACCAGTCTGCATGCTAGCAGCTGGGAAAGATTCTGAGTGATAACATGTCGCACTATATTCGCTGCAACACAAGTATACATACGCACATTTGTTACGAATGAACTCCTGCAACTGTTTTACCAGGACCCATTTCACGCACAACGTCAGCAATATCCTCTAACGCATAGAGAATAATTGTTATTCTCTGATAAATGTGAAGTCTTCTGTTAAGATAAAAATAAAATTTTCTGCAACATTGCTCCCATGGAGTCAATGCACATAAATTAAGCGTTTTATACTTACGGTTTATTTTATTCTTAATTGCCATATCGCTATAAAAAAATATACTATATGACAAACATTGACATAAAAAACTCCCAAAAGCCGCCCTCTCTAAAATGTCCTCCTCGTGGGAAAGTGATAATTGCACGCAACAAATAAATTAAAGTCCCTGGAAGCACACGTCCTGTTAGGCACACTGATATTACAATTTGGTATTATATATTCAGACAACTACTTTGCTTTCATCGATTCCAAGTAATCATTGCCATACACTGTCAAAGTGTTGTGAAAATATTGTTGACTAAAATGTCAATTTACCGGGTTCGAATTAAGAAATAGGAGCCATTGTGGCAACAGTAGACAAGATTCTTGCCAAGACGTATTTAGTTAACATTAAGCAACTATAGGAATAGTAGCCAGGCTTCTTGCCATTGCATACACGTTTCACATGAAGAACTACCAGCCACTGTTGGGAACAGTATTCGATGCTTCTTGCAATTGTGTACTGTGTTTACGTTAAGTACTATGGGCAACTTTGGGAACAATAAATATTTTTGAGAGTAATAACTAACCAAGACTGATTCACACAGTCTTGGTTAGTTATTACTCTCTTTTTACTTTTACTATTACAGTTCTTCTTAGAACTACCACGCAGCCCGGAAAGACGGCCCGGCGCCTGCGTCTGGGCCGCTTTCCCCCCCCCCCCCCCTCTGTCTTAACAAAATCGTGAAACATGCGTCGGTAGAGCGCGCATGTCGACCGCACTACTTTCGCTATGCACGATATACTCACTGCACTCACCGAAGAACCTCGCACCATAACTTCTCACACACACACACACACACACAAACACAGCAAAAAGGAAGTAGAAGTGTGCTGTTTCATGGGTCAACTACGTGTATTTTCGGGCAAGGAGACCTCCGCCACCTCCATCCGGGAATCCGGCCTAGTGGCACTCGCACTGGCCCAGGGAATAGTGTTCATATCGGCTAACTTCGCAATAATCATTACCACTAAACATACCGGGATAGCTAATTAATGACTAAAATTATATAAAATCATTATAAAAAAACAATATCAGTAAACATATGTATAAAATTCAAAAAATTACAAAACCATATTTATACAACAGAAGAGAAATTTTAAAAATTAAAATTAAAAAAATATATAAAGGAAAAAAATTCAAAAACACCATAAAATACTTATACTATAATGTACGCACAATGGCGCACCGACTTGATAGTCTGTTTCAGGTCGGGGAGAAGCTGACTACCAAGAAGGCACAAGGGGGGAGCCCTGCTTTTACCAGAAATCCGACTGGACTATGGTACCAAGGGCCCCCTAGGATATGAAATAATAACGACCACTTTTCTTTCAGGTTTGCACCCTCAGTGCTCAACGAAATGAATGGGGGAAAAAAAGGAAAACAAAATATGAAACTTTGTTCCACCCCCCCCCCCCCCACCCCCCTTCAGGCCCTTTCCATTACCCTCTCAAAACTTTCTTACGTAATTATAGCGAAAAATAATAATTTTCTCCTCAGGTAGGAGAATGAAAAAATATGGCGCTTTTTAACATTACAGTTAGCTTCTATAACAAACCCACTTTGTGTCATATTTTGTCCCAAAAAAAATTTAATTAAAAAATAATAATAATAAAGTGCTATCAGCAACAAAATAGTAGTTTGCCAAAAGTATTAGGAAAAGTAAATTTTAATAAGTATATCATATCTTTGAATAAGAGCCATCAGAGCAAACACATTTGACTATGAATTTTTATATTCTCTTCTACACTTCACATGAAAACGATAAAACGTACCCTGTGTGCTGTTCTCTGGAGACAAGGGACGAACCTACACAAAAACTGCGAGTTAAGTTAGCACACTTGCAAACAACAGACCAACATATTAGACAGACATCACGACAATTACATTCACACCAGTTGTGAGACTGGAGGGGAGTCTCACTCCCCCTACCTAATACAACAACACGAAACTTAATTTATATATAGACGACAACTTAAACATCCTTTACCAAAAAACCACGGCTACACGCAGCCCCGACCCCTTAACCCATGATCTGAGTACATGTCGGGGTGCATATTGTCTTTACAAACACCCTGTGAGTTATGGGAGACTAGACTTCCGGTCTCACGACACACAGGCCATTCGGTGGCGTATGGCGGCGGGAAAAATAGGCAGGCCTACGGCCATGGCATATTTTGTCCACATAAAGAGCAAGGAGCTACTATGGGATCAGTAGACAGTCTTCTTGACAAGGCGTACTGAATCACATTAAGTACTAGAAGCTACTGTGGGAATAGTAGCCAGGCTTAGTGACAAGGCATACTGGGTTCATGTTAGGTACTAGGAGCTACTGTGGGATCAGTAGACAGTCTTCTTGCCAAGGCGTACTTGGTTAACGTTAAGAACTAGATGCCAGGGTGTGAACAGTAGCCAAGTTTCTTGCCAAGGCCTACTGGGTTCACGTTAAGTACCAGGAGCATCTGTGGGAACAATAGTTAGGCTCCCTTCCATGGCGTATTTTGTTTACAAAAAAGAACTAGGAGCCACTGTTGGAACAGTAGTCAGGCGTCTTGCCACTTCATACTGGGTTCGTATGAAGAACTACGAGTCACTGTGGGAACAGTAGACAGGTATTTCGCCAAGACATACTGGGATCAAATTAAATACTAAGAACCACTGTGTGATCAGTGGACAGTCTTCTTACCAAGGCATACTGGATTCACATTTAGAACTAGAAGATACTGAGGGATAAGTATACAGAATTAAGAACTACGTGCCACTGTGGGAACAGAAGACAAGATTCTCGCGAAGGCATACTGGTTTTTGATAAAGAACAAGGATCCAATGTGGGAAAAAGAAGCAGGCTTCTTGCCAAGTCGTACTGGTTACACATTAAGAACCAGGAGCCACTGTAGGAAAAGTAGACAGGTTTCTCGCCAAGACAAACTGGGTTCACATTAAGAGGTATAAGCTACTGACGGAACAGTAGCCAGGCTTCTACACAGTTAACTGGGTTCACATTAAGAAATAGGAGCTTCTGTGGAAACAGTATCGAGGCATCTGGCCAAGATGTACAGTCTACCCATTAAAAACTTGGTGCCACTGTGGGAACACAAGCCAGCCACCTTGCACAGGCGTACTGGGTTCTTATTAGGAAATAGGTGCCACGTTGGAAGCACTAGCCATGCTTCTTGCAAAGTCGTACTGAGTTCACATTAAGAACTAGGAGCCAATGTGGAACAGTATACAAGGTTCATGCCA
Source organism: Dryococelus australis (assembly GCA_029891345.1). NCBI lineage: Eukaryota > Metazoa > Arthropoda > Insecta > Phasmatodea > Phasmatidae > Dryococelus > Dryococelus australis. Next base: position 91,847,620 of record CM057007.1, on the reverse strand, counting down.
AGGTAAACAGGGTTCACATTAAGGACTACGACAAACTGTTGGAACATTTGCCAATCTTCATGCCGAAGCGTAATGGGTTCAAACATAGAATAAAGAGCCAATTTGGGATCAGTAGCCAGACTTCTTGCCAAGGTGTACTGGGTTAACATTAAGAACTAGGAGCCACTGTGAGAACATTACCCAGGCTTCTTGGCTAGGCATACGGGATTTTCATTGAGAACTAGTAGCTTCAGTGGGAACAGTAGACAGGTTTCTTGATAAGACTTACTGGGTTCAAATTAAGGACTATGTTCCATTTTAGAACAGCAGCCAGGCTTCTCGCCGTGGCAGACTGGTTTTACATAAATAACAAGGAACTAATTTGGGAACATTAAGCTGGCTTCTTCCCAAGACGTACTGGGATCACATTAAGAACCAGGTGACATTGTGGGAAAAGTTGCCAGGTTTTTTGCCAAAGCATACCGAGTTCATTCTAAGAACTAGGTTCTACAGTGGGAACAGAAGGCATGTTTCTAGCCAAGGCTTACTTGGTTCATATTAAGAACTAGGAGCCACCGGGAGAACAGTAGACAGGCCTCTTGATAAGGCATTATGGATTCACATAAATATCTAGGAGCGACTGTGGGAATAATAACCAGGCTTTTTCCAAGGCGTACTGAATCAAAGAAATATATAATAGCCATTTTGGGAACAGTAGAACAGCTTCTTGCCAAGGCGTAATTGGATCACATTGACAACTAGTAACCTCTGTCGGAACAGTATCCAGGTATGTTGCAAAGGACATTGAGTTACCATTAAGAACAAGGAGTGAATTTGGGAACAGTCGACTGACTTTTTGCCTACGTGTAATGGATTCATATTAAGAACTAGGAGCCACTGTGGGATCAGTGGACAGTATTCTTACCAAGGCATACTGGGTTCACATTATGAACTGGGAGCCACTGTCGGAACGAGTAGGCAGGCTTTTTCCAAGACGAACCTTGTTCATCTTAAGAACTGGAAGCCACTCTGGGAATAGTAAGCAGGTTTCTTGCCATGTGCTACTAGATTTACATTAATACCTAGGAGCCACTGCGGGAACATTATGCAGGCTTCTTGCCATGTGCTACTAGGTTTACATTAATACCTAGGAGCCACTGAGGCAACATTATGCAGGCTTATTGCCACGTGCTACTAGGTTTACATTAATACCTAGGAGCCACTGCGGCAACATTATGCAGGCTTCTTGCCATGTGCTACTAGGTTTACATTAATACCTAGGAGCCACTGCGGCAACATTATGCAGGCTTCTTGCCATGTGCTACTAGGTTTACATTAATACCTAGGAGCCACAGCGGGAACATTATGCAGGCTTCTTGCCATGTGCTACTAGGTTTACATTAATACCTAGGAGCCACTGCGGGAACATTATGCAGGCTTCTTGCCATGTGCTACTAGGTTTACATTAATACCTAGGAGACACTGCGGGAACATTATGCAGGCTTATTGCCAGGTGCTACTAGGTTTACATTAATACCTAGGAGCCACTGCGGGCACATTATGCAGGCTTATTGCCATGTGCTACTATGTTTACATTAATAACAAGGAGCCACTGCGGGAACATTATGCAGGCTTATTGCCATGTGCTACTAGATTTACATTAATACCTAGGAGCCACTGCGGCAACATTATGCAGGCTTCTTGCCATGTGCTACTAGGTTTACATTAATACCTAGGAGCCACAGCGGCAACATTATGCAGGCTTCTTGCCATGTGCTACTAGTTTTATATTAATAATTAGGAGCCACTGCGGCAACATTATGCAGGCTTATTGCCATGTGCTACTAGATTTACATTAATACCTAGGAGCCACTGCGGCAACATTATGCAGGCTTCTTGCCATGTGCTACTAGGTTTACATTAATACCTAGGAGCCACAGCGGCAACATTATGCAGGCTTCTTGCCATGTGCTACTAGTTTTATATTAATAATTAGGAGCCACTGCGGGAACATTATGCAGGCTTCTTGCCATGTGCTACTAGGTTTACATTAATACCTAGGAGTCACTGCGGGAACATTATGCAAGCTTCTTGCCATGTGCTACAAGGTTTACATTAATACCTAGGAGCCACTGCGGGAACATTATGCAGGCTTATTGCCATGTGCTACTAGGTTTACATTAATACCTAGGAGCCACTGCGGGAACATTATGCAGGCTTTTTGCTATGTGCTACTAGGTTTACATTAATACCTACTAGCCTCTGCGGGAACATTATGCAGGCTTCTTGCCATGTGCTACTAGGTTTACATTAATACCTAGGAGCCACTGCGGGAACATTATGCATGCTTATTGCCATGTGCTACTATGTTTACATTAATACCTAGGAGCCACTGCGGGAACATTATACAGGCTTCTTGCCATGTGCTACTGGGTTTACATTAAGAACCAGGATCTGCTGTGGGAGCAGTAGACAGTCTTCTTGCCAATGCATACTGGGTTCACAGTAAGAACTATGATCCACTGTTGGAACAGTAGCTAGGCCTTTTAAATGGCCTAATGATTCACATTAAGAGCTAGATCTCACTGTAGGAACAGTAAATAGGCTTCTTGCTAAAGTATACTGGGATCACATAAAGAACTACGTGCCACTGAGAGAACAGTAGCCTGGCTTCTCGCCATGGAATTTTGTTTTAGATAGATAACAATAATCACTGTCGGAACAGTAAGCAGGCTTCTTGACAAGTAGAACTGAGTTCACATTAAAACCTAGGAGCCACTGTCTGTACAATGATTGGACTTATTGCCAAGTCCAACTGAGTTCACATTAAGAATTATGTGTCACTGTGGGAACAGTAGTCAGGTTTCTTGCAAAGGTGTACTGGTTTCCTTTTAAGAACTAGGTTCCACTGTGGGAACAGATGGCTGACGTCTTAACAATGCATACTGGATTAAAATTAAAACTAATAGTCACTGTGGGACAGCAGCCCATCTTCTTGCCAAAGTGTACTGGGTTCACAATAAGAACTAGGAGCCACAGTGGGAACAATAGCATGGCTTCCTGCAAATTCATAGTATGTTCACATTAAGAACTTGGAACCACTGTGGACACAAAATTTAGGCTTCTTTCCAAGGAGTACTGTGTTCACATAAATTACTAGGTGCCACTGTGGAACAGTAGTCAGGCTTCTTGCAAAAGCATAGATGGTTTATATTAATAACCAGGAGTCACTGTGGGAACAGTAGCCAGGCTTCATACCAAGGCATACTGGTTTTTCATAAAAAACATTAAACAATTGTGGAAAGAGTATGACAGCTTTTTGCCAAGTGGTACTGGGTTCACACAAAGAACATGACACCACTTTTGGAACCGTAGCCAGTCTTCTTGCCAAGGGGTAATGGGTTCACATTAAGAATTTCGAGCCAATGTGGGAACAGTAGACCGGCTTCTTGCCAAGGCACTCTATGTTCACATTAAGAATTAGGAGCCACTGAGGGGACTGTTAGGACCGCCTTTTTTTCAAGGCACATTGGGTTCACATTAAGAACTATGAGCCACTGTGCGAACAGAATACAGGCTTTCTGCCAATTACATACTGGTGCCACATTAAGATCTTGGAGTAAGTGTGTGAACATTAGACAGGCCTCTTGACAATGCGTACTGGGTTGACATTAATAACTAGGAGCCACTGTGGAAACAGTTTCCAGGCTTCTGGCCAAGGCGTAATGAATTCACATTATGATATAGGAGCCAATGTAGGAAAAATTGACAGGCGTCTTGGCAAGGCGTACTGTGCGAACAGTAGACTGGCTTCTTGCCAATGCGTAAGGGGTTCACATTAAGAAATAGGAACCACTGTGGGATCAGTAGCAAGACTTTTTTGGTGGCGTACTGAATCACATTAATAACAAGATGCCACAGTGGGAAAATTAGCAGGCTACTTGACAAGGCATACCGGGTTCACATTAAAAACCAGGACACACTTTGGGAACTGTAGAGAGTTTTCTTGCCAAGACATACTCAATTCACCTTAAGAACAAGGTACCATTGTTTGAACATTAGCCAGGCTTCTAGCCAAGGGGTACATGGTTAAAAATAAGAACTTGAAGCCACTGTGGTAAGAGTAGCCATGCTTTTTCGAAGGCGTACTGAATCACATAAAGAAATAATAGGCACAGTGGGAACAGTAGAAATGCTTCTTAACAAGGCGTAATAGGTACAAATTAAGAACTAATATTCACTGTGCGAAGAGTAAACCGGCTTCTCATAAAGGCGTACTAGGTTTACGTTTAGAACAAGGAGACAATGTCCAAACATTAAGCAGTCTTCTTGTCATGGTCTACTGGGTTCTCATTAAGTACTAGGATAAACTGTGGGATTAGTAGACAGTCTTCTTGCAAAGGCGTAATGGGTTCACATTAAGAACTATAAGACACTGTGGGAACAGTAGGCAGGCTTCTTGCCAAAGCATACTAGGTACATATTAAGTACTGTGAGCAACTGTGGGAATAATAGCCATGATTCTCGCCAAAGCATACTGGGTTAATTTATGAACTGTATTACACTGAGGGAACAGTAGGCAGCCTTCTTGCCAAGTCTTACTGGATTCACATTAAGTAATTGGAACCACTGTGGGAACAATAGCCAGTTTTCTCGATAAGGTGTACGGAATTTACTTTAAGAACATGGAGCCACTGTGGGAAAAATAGCTATGCTTCTTTCCAAGGTGTACTTGGTTAACATTAAGAAATATAAGCCACTGTGGGAACATTATTCAGTCTTCTTACCATGTCATACTAGTGTCACAATAAGAACCTGGAGACCCTGTTGGAACAATAGACATTTTTCTTGCCATGGCGTATTGAATTTATTTTTAGAACATGGAGCCATTTTGCGAACAGTATCCAGGCTTTTTGACTAGGCGTACTGGGTTATCGTTAACAACTATGAGCCATTGAGGGAACAGTAGCCCGGTTTCTTGCCAAGGCGTTCTGAATTTATATTATAATAACTAGGAGCCACTATGGGAACAGAAGCCAGGCTACTTGCATATGCGTAATGGGGTCAAATTAAGTACTAGTTGAAACTGTAGGAACAGAAGCCAGGCTTCTTGCCACGGCATACTGAGTCCACATTAAGAAGTTGTAACCTCTGTGGGAACAGTAGACAGGATTCTTTTACAAGGCATTATGGATTTCCATTAAAAAATGCACCTGTGTGAACAACAGACAGTCTTCTGGCCAATTCGTGCTGGGTTCACATTTAGAACCAATAGCCATTGTGGAAAGAGTAGACAGGTTTCTTGCCAAGGCATACCGGGGTTCACATTAATAACAAGAAGCCCCAGTGGGAAAAGTAGCAAGCTCCTTGACAAGGGTTACTGGGTTCCCATTAAGAACCAAGAGCCTCTGTGGGAACAGTAGACTGGTTTCTTGCCAAGGCATACCGGGGTTCACATTAATAACAAGAAGCCACAGTGGGAAAAGTAGCAGGCTCCTTGACAAGGGTTACTGGGTTCCCATTAAGAACCAAGAGCCACTGTGGGAACAGTAGACTGGTTTCTTGCCAAGACGTAATGAATTCACATAATGTACTACAAGCCACAGTGGGAACAGCAGTCTTCTTCTTGGTAAAGCCTAGTGGGTTAACATTAAGTACTAGGGGCCACTGTGGAAGGAATTCTTACCAAGTAATAATCGGTTCACATTAAGAACTTGGAGCCATTGAGGGAACAGTAACGAGGCTTCTTACAAAGGCATACTGTCTTCACATTAGAAACTAGAATCCAATGTGGGTACATTTGACATGCTTCTTGACAGGCGTATTGGCTTAAGAATAATATCCTGGAGCCACTGAGGTAACAATAGCCAGGCTTCCTGCCACAGCACACTAGATACTCATAAAAAATTAGGAACGTCTGTGGGATCAGCAGCCTGTATTCTTGCTAAGATTTACTACGTATAAATTAAGAAGTACGTGCCACTGTGAGAACAGTATCCAGACTCTCACCAATGCATACAGATTTTACGTAAATAACAAGGAACCACTATGGGAGAAGCAAGCGGGCTTCTTGCCAAGTCGTACTTGCTTCATATAAAGAACATTGAGCCATTGTGAAAGAGTAGACAGACTTCATGCCTAGGTGTCCTGGGTTCACATTAAGAACCTGGAGCCACTGTGATAACAGTGGACAAGCTTCTTGCACATGAATGCTGGCTTCACATTAATAACTAGGGGTCACTGTGCGAACTGTAGGCAGGCTTCTTGCCAATGCAACATTGGTTAACATTAAGAACTTGAATCCATTGTGTTAACAGTAGGCATGCTTTTTCGAAGGCGTACTGAATCACATAAAGAAATAATAGGCACAGTGGGAACAGTAGGCAGGCTTCTTAACAAGGCGAAATAGGTACACATTAAGAACTAGAAAAGACTGTGAGAAAAAATAGATAGGCTTTTTCCAAGGCGTACATAATCACATAATGAACTAGAAGACACTGTGGGAACAGTAAACAGGCATCTTCCCATGTAGAAATAAGTTCATTTTAAGAAGTAGAAGCCAGTAAGGTAATTGATGGAAGGGTTCTTGACAAAGCATATTGGGTTCACATCAAGAACCTGGAGCTACTGTGGGAACAGTAATCATATTTCTTGCCAAGGCGGCCTGGGATCACATTATGAACTAGGACCCACCATGGGAACATTATACAGGCTTCTTGCCAATGCGTATTTCCTTCACATGAAGAAATATGAGCTAATGTGAGAACAATTGATAGGCTATTTGCCAAATCGTACTGGGTTCACATTATGGACTAGGGGCCATTAAGGGAACAGGAGCCAGGCTTCTTGCCAAAGTCGCACGAGGTTTACATTAAGTGCAAGGAGCCGCTTTGGTGACGTTGATCAGGCTTCTTGCCGAGGAGTACTGGGTCCACATTAACAACTAGGAGCCACTTTGGGAAAAATTCCAGGTTTATTGCCACGGCATTCTGAGTTCACATTAAGAACTAGGAACTACTGTGGGATAAATAGTCATGCTTCGTACACTTCGTTCACATTAAAATGTAGAAACCACATTTGAAACTGTAGTCTGGCTTCTTGCAAAAGCGCAATGGGTTCACATTAAAAAATAGGTTCCCCTGTTGGAAAAACAGACAGTCTCCTTTCCAAAGCATACTGGGTTCACATTGAGAACTATGAACCACTGTCGAAACAGTAGCCAGTCTTGTTCAAATATATACTGGGTTCGCCTTAAGAACTAGAAGACACTGTAGGAATAGTAGACAGGCTTTTTGAGATGGCGTAATTGGTTCACATTTAGAATTACGAACCAATGTGAGAACGGGATACCGGCATCTTGCCAAGGTACACTGGGTTCACATTATTAACTATGAGCCTTTGTGAGGAATATTTGACAGGCTTCTTGACAAGGCATACTGAATTCACATTAAGAACTAGGAGTCGCTGTGGGAAAAGTAGCCAGGCTTCCTAGCTAAGGTATACAGGGTTCACATTAAGCTCAAGAAGCCAATGGGGGAATAGTTGACAGTCATGTGTCCAAGGCATACTGGCTTCACAATAACAAACTGGGGAACCTGTGGGAACAGTAGACAGATTTCTTGCCAAAGCGTTCTGAATTTATATAAAGAAATATGAGCCACTGTTTGAACAGTAACCAGGCTTCTTTTCAAGGCGTTCTGGGTTCACGTTAATAACTAGAAGCTACTGTGGAAACAGTAGACATGCATTTTACAAGGCGAAATGAATCACATTAAGAACTAGAATCAGCAGTGGGATCAGTAGCAGGCTTCTTGATATGGCATACCGGGTTCTCATTAAGGACCAGGAAGAACTGTGGGAACATTAGCAATTCTTCTTGCCAAGGCGTACCTGTTTAACATTATGAAGTAGACGCCATAGTGGAAACAGTAGGCAGGCTTCTTACTAAGGCGTAATGGATTCACATCAATTACTAGGAGCAAATGTTGGAACAATATACGTGCTTCTTAATAAGCCG